>VYZT01019360.1:0-43637 GCA_013400735.1 Pomatostomus ruficeps | reverse complement strand
CCATGGCAGCATCATCCACTCTCTGGCCACTGGACTAGGCACAGATGCCAGAGCAAGAGACAGGCTGGATTTGGCAAGTTAATTAAAGTAGTGTTGGCAGAGCATTTCAGGTCTGAGTCATCTTGCTGTCTTAATAGAATTGAGGTGTGCCAGGCCTGCATCAATCACTTGCGTGATCCCTTTTAGTGTTTCTCTATTTATTAGTGTTGATTTTTAAAATTCTGTGATGCCTGCCAGTGTTTCCTATTTTAATTCCCAAAAATAATTTTTTTCCTTGCAAATGTCCTTTAAATATCAAGAATAACAGAATGCTGTTTTGATTTTAGTCCTCTTCCTGCTCTACATATTCTTCATAATAAAATCACTCTCATGGTCATCTGGTCACAACAAAATCTCATTGCAAGGAATGCTGCCACATTAGACTTGTTGCTGTCTGTTTTGCTGTGGACAGCTGATCACAGAAATTTTATCCTGTGCAGCATTTATTCTAGGTCATGGATCTATTTCCAACAAGTGGAGATGAAGTTTCCCTGCAGTTACTCCAGCTACTTCAGTTCTGCATCTTTTCAGTATACAGAAGATTCATGCAAAGACATTTCTCATTTGGCCAACACAGACAAAATATCCTGGATAACTGAGAAATTATAAAATAGCAGGTGGCCTTTCAGAGAGCCTGGATAGGGAGAAATCACAAATTCAAGTGTCTGAACTTGTTTCAGGGTGGGATTTTAATCAAGACTGTCAAAGCCACTTGTATTTTATTCTTAGCATGAGGAAAATGACAGGTCTCACATACTACCAGTACCATCAGCAAGAAGTTACATACTTAACCACAGCTTCTTTGGTCCCAGTGACTTCAGAAATGATTCCACGAGAATTTGTCTCTCTAGTAATCAGGAAATTCCTTAGAAATCCTGTGCCATCTATTCCTTTGCAAGTCCTATAAAAGCACCTACCTGTGAGGAATCATACATTTCTTTTGGCAGCTGAAAATGACAATATCTGATGTTACTCTTGATTGCCTTTATCACCTGGGCTAAGATCTGGCATAATACAGTCGCAACAAATCCTAACTGAGCATTGGCAGCAGCACTGAGCAGAGGAGCAGTGCAGTAAATGCATTAATGGATGGCATGGTGGGACTCACCCTTTCTCCAGCCATCCCAACGATGCCTTTATCAGAGGAAAGACCCCTGCACCCAACAGCAGTTTTGCTGCTTCAAGGACCACCCAGGTCAACCTGCCCTCTACCCCTGAAGCTGTGCCATCAGGGTTTTCCCCCATACCTGGAGAGGGACTGTCTGGCAAGTTGATGAGAAAGAACAAAGCAGTTAGGTCAGTATCTCAAAGGCTGGGATGGCAACAAACAAAGCAGATGGCTGGGGCTCAGTGTGATGCTCTCTGTCTACTTGGGAACATTGCCTTTCTTCAAAAAACCCAAACCTTTGGCCTCAGCTTTACCAAGAGGGCCCATCTCAGACTGTCTCATTTCCCCCTTCTCCACATTCAAATGTTCTGATGCATTTTTCAAGGAATAAGTAATCTAATTTTGAGTCTTTTTGCTTTAACCTACTGTTCCCAGCCTTGGTTTTCCTACTAGGCCCTATAATTTTAAGTTTAAAATGCTATTTATTCCTCTTCAATTTTTCTATTTAATTTATTATTGCTCACTAAACCCAGAAGACAGATGTGACTATCAAATCTGTTTATTGGGGGGTTAGGGGGTAGAGAAAGCAGGGGAATGGGAATAGTTAATAGCAGCTTTAGCATTAGGCAAAAAGGAATCACAAAATTCTAGAGACTGACTAGCACCTCTGGAGTTCCTCTAGTCCTGATCCCAGCAGGGTCAGAGGCAGCAGGTTGCCCTGGAGCATGTCCTGGTGAGCTTCTAATATTTCCAACAATATCCAACAATATTGCATCATTGTTAAGAAGCTTTTAGTATCAACAGAGAGCCACAGTTAGTTATAAAACAGTCTTGCTAATTCAGTGTGTTAACAACTTCTGGCAGTATTATCATCTGAGACAAATGATGTCTCATTAACAATTTGGGAACTTCCCCTTATGTTACCAGGATGTTTTCAGTTGCATCTTTACATCTAATCTAAGAAAATTACTACTGCTTTCCTGTTTTCTGATGCTAAGAATTAATTTGTTTTCTCAATGGGGCATTTTAACCACATGCATGATGTAAATGTCATTGCAAATGGAGTATCTTATAATCCTGGGTATCTCTAATACCAGATGTATCAGATTTTCTTGTGATACTTCAGGAAAGAGAGCTTTGAGGCATGACATCTTTGGGTGCTTGTACCTGCAGGCCGGTCCCATATTCTACAACCTACACATTCACAGCAGTGACTGTGCCTCCTATCTCTTATCAGTTTATCATTTGATGACTCTCAGCCCTCAGGCTTCTTCTGGTGACATACAACATGGTACAGCAATTACCCCAGAGGGGCCCCAACTGCTCACCTGCATCTCAGGGAAGTACTCTTATAATGAATCCTCCTCCCCACTGCCAGATATAAATCAGTCAAGAGAGTGTATACAACCTTCATCTGTCCTTGCCTGAAGCAAGCGCTGTCTATTTTGCATCCCATCTGACCTGCTGGTGAGGTCTCTGCAAACTTACTGCCCCTGGTGAAAGGCCATATTTGCACTGACAGGCAGAGGTGTATTTAATCAGTTGCGAAGTCTTGTTATAATTTTTCTTTCTTTTGATTTCAGAAGACGACAAGTCTTGCAGGCAATTCTACAACAGGGAAATAACTGAGCTTTCACTGAAAGTGAGCACTTGTATGTACAAAATGAAGCATGAAAAATGTGAAAATGTAATGGGAGAGTCGTTACCCTGGGGTGGAATGAAGCAGACACTTGATCTTGGGAGACAGTCCTCCCTTACATGTTAGAAATACATAGATGCATTTGTAATCAGCACAACCAGTGTGAAATAGCAAGAGAAAAACTAACCCAATCCACTCTTTGCCTGGGACTAGTAGGTGACAGCACTACCCTACATGAGAGGGACTCAGGCTGAGACTTGGGAGAAAAGAAGCTAGGAAACCCAACTCCTTCCAAGCACAGAAAATGCTGCAGTGACAGCTCGCTCCCAGGTTGCACAAAGCATGGGGTTACAGAGCTGTCACATGAGTCACAGAAGCAAGATCTGTCACTGCTCTTGTCTCCTGAGAAGACTGGATATGTATCAGGAAGGGAATCTCTCAAACAAACATGCTGTTTCACACAAAAGCCTGCCTGTGCATCAAAAAAATTGCAGGGTTTCTGCAAGCTCCTCTCCAGCCTGCAAGTAAATCTCACAAGTACCTCTGCGCTCAGGTGAAGCTGAGGTGGTAAACGTTTCAGTAAATCACATGGCTGACTTCTTCTTTAGCATATCCACTTACAATCTGTAAACAAATCCTGGCAGGTAGTAAACCAATAAACTTTTCTATGAAATTATTTAGTTTTATTCTTCCCACATTCTTACAATGACAGTACAGAAATCACAGAAATAATGTGGGTGGCATTTTATGTTGCTGTTGCAAACCAGTTGATGCTAGCAGTAATGTTCAAATGACATTGTAAGGCTAGACTTTCAAAGCCAGCTTGCATTACCTTGATTCTGATCCCACAGAAGGAAATGAGGTCAGCTTTGAGAAATACTGAGAATCTCAGTCATGAGTACTACTGTTCTTACCCATAAAGTATATTCCTCTCTGAGAAGGGAATAAGATGTCAAATATAAATTACCTTATGCCAGACTAACTTTGGACCTTGCCCTATGGATGGCTACATCAGTGAGAGTACTGCAGCTCAGACCATGTACCACAGGTTGCTTCATGTTGACCCAGCTTCAAGGGTCTGTTCAATGTCTCAGAGACACTCTATGGCAGAATGAGATATTAAAATTTGCTTGCCTAATTTTTGGAGCACTACTGCAACCACTGTTTTTACCAGTTTGTCACTGATTCTTCAGTATTTATGTGTGGACACCATGTTAATTTATGGTGTTTCTTTATGAAGTGTGTCTAGAACAGCTGGATTTGTCACAGGTGCAGAAGCGAAATATCACACCAGACTGAAGATGAATTACTGAGATCATAATCTCATTCACAACTCAGTCTCCTCAACTTAAAGGCAGTTAAGGTCTACTTTGATAGCACACACTTTTTCTTTTAACTAAAACATTATTTAAATTCATTGTATGTTAAGAATAACAATTTCGATAATACTTCTCTTGTAAAAACTCATCCTGCAATAAACCTTTTGCTTTTCAAAGCTTTTGTCTTACTCAATATTAGACTATTAATGCATCAAAATCATTACTATCCTTCCAAAGTCACACCATAATTGTACTCCATTTTAGTACCACAACATTATTCAGCAAAAATAAAACTAATTACCACAAGAACAGTTCACAGTCAGTGTGACAACTTAGTTTTTAAAGTACCATTAACAAAGGTATCCACATGTTTTTCTCTGACTGTTCCTTGGAATACACTATTTACCTTTGTGCTAATTTCCTGTGATTATCAGTGCCATTTCGCTTTATTTTCATGGCACTTGCAGAGAACGAATTTCAAATTCAGAGGTTTGATACCCGAAGCACCCTTCTCCAAACGAAATAATCTCCCAAGCTTTTAATCACAAACTATATTCATCCAGAAAAGGCATGAGACCCTAAACACAACACAACAGGGCTGCATGATTGATGGTCTAGTCAACACGTCTCAGTCTTAAGCACTGAATTCTCAAAATGTTTGCCATAAATCCAGAGTTCGGGAAGGAGGGGAAAATTTTACTGAGAAGCTCAAGGATAGGAAATAAGGATTGTCTCACTACCATTCTGGAAGAAGAAGGAGCACTGAAAAAATTAAATCATGAACCGCTGAATTATTTACTCTACTACCCAGGCCATATTTGGAACAGTATTGCTTTAGAATGGAGGTTACACTCGCTGTTACTGCAGTCTGTGCTGTCAGGTGAGTCGTATTTCTTTGGAGACCAAGTAGTTTGGGTTTTTTTCCTGATGACTGAAGAGCTTATATTCGCTTTTTGTCAATCAGCCACAGGGGATTGTCTGGTAGGTCTTGAAGTGTGGAGTGGCAACGTCAAGGGGAACACTACTAATAAAAAAGCAGATATTGTGGGGGGAAAAAATTTAAACTTCTGCTGAGCCTGATTCTGAGTCTCTGTTCTCTAGGAATTAGTGTTCAACCAGGCATTCATAACAGTCAGCTGAAAACTTACAGAAGGAATCAAGAATGTGGTTTCACTCAGTGCTCTACCATAGAAGTGCTCATATCACAAAGCAGAAAAGTTTTGCTGTTAAATGCCTATCGAATAAAAGTAGGGCAAACATGCTGAAAGAGAACAAAGGGCTAAGGGGAAAAAAAAAAAAAAAGGCAAAACAGAAAAAACCACCAATTTTTATTTTTCCTTGAAACTACCAGAATGTATCTCTCTCTCAAGGTCTGTAACTGTGCTCTGTGTCAGTCCACAGCAGAGTCCGGAGGTTTTCAGGAAGCCCAGGCGCAACACTGTGCTTCTGTTAGTGTTGTTTACGTTGCTGAGCCTGGTAATATGCCTCCGAGGCTGAGATTGCTGTGACGCCTCCTGGGAAGGGATGGCACGCCTGGCGGGCATGCCTGACGGGCAGCTCCCCTACCGAGGGGCCCGCTGGAACCAGCCAGATGCCAGACCGTGAGCCACAAGCCAATTCAGCAACATGACTAATTTTCTGCTCTCCACAGCACCGCTGAGCTGTTTCTGACACCTCCCCCTCCTTTCTTTCATGCAACAAAAGCTATTTTATAGGGAGGGGCATTTCCAATTCAAGGGTAGAAAATCTGTGTATTCAGTGGTTTTGGGGGAGGATGAGGGGAAATAATTACACAGCGGCACAGCCAGTTGCTCTGGTTTTGTCTGATTGCTTAGGAAACTTTCAAAGGAAAGCGAGTAGTCACTATAGAAACTACCACATCATATGGCTGGCTGTGTTGCCTCTGAGATACGGAATATCTTTTAACAAGATATTTGTATTTTTTCCTGCCTTTAGAATACACTGTACAATTAATAGCTAGGCTTTTTTTGTGTGTGGGTGTGTGGTTTTGTTGTTCTTTTGAGGTTTTTTTAATTACTATTATTTCTTCAGGTTTGCTTTTCCACCATTGAATGAAGTACAAGGGTAGGGTTTCTTTTGAAATTGATTTCCACAAGTGAGAAATTACCAGTCATTTCAGTCTGTTTGAGCTTCATTTTTAGTAGCAACATCTTATCACCATGGAAGAACTTGCATTCAAGGATAGGTATAGTAAAACTGAGTACAAAAATAGCTGTCAATCCACAGCTTATTGGGAAGGAGAGCTGAAGAGACCACATGCATAAAAGTCCATCAGGTCCCAGTTTGATGGTCAGTAATTCAAAACTCAGTGTCTACAGAGAAAAAAGCACTAGCTGTTTGCATTGACTTTATAGGTAATTGAGCTGTCACATAAAAGGTAAAATATCACAAAAAGCACCGATACGTGCAAAATCCCTTGAGTCAGTGAAGCTCTCGGTAAATACATTAAGAAAAACACAGTGCATGTAACCTTCCAGTGATCATTTCCCTATAATCCATGGTGACCTGTTTCTATTTTATTATCTTCACCACGATAGAGCTGAGAAGATGTAAATCATAAAATGGCACAAACGCACTGAACTTCACCTTTGTTCAGATTTTCACCTCTCAGTTCCTGAATCTGGTTTTTCTTTTATTTCTCTCCACTGAAAAAAATCGAGGACTTTCAACAGAAATTTCTGATGTGCTGTCTGGGGTCCCTCTTTTCCCACAGTGAAAGCCTTTTTTTTTTGTCAAGTGTTTCTTGGGACATTTGCATGAATAAAGAATTACGTATTCAGCAGTACGGGATTATTTAATGAAATTCTCTGGATGTTTTCCACTCCTTCAGCACAGCCTCCAGCTCAAAACAACCTGTTCCACCAATCCAGCCTGCTCCCTCAGCCTCATGTCCTACTGCTCCACCACACAGGCCCAAGCATTCTTGCTGATCCTCAAATGGAACTGTCCCCATGCATATTGCTGCTTGTTTAACTTTCTCAGCCCCTCTTCATCCTGAAACTCTTCTGTATGCCAGCTGCCCTTCTTGCCTCAAAGCAAGCTTTTACCTGCTTAGTTCTGCAAGAGCTATGAAGCCTTTACTTTCACCTAAAGCTGCAGGTTGCCCTCTGCACCCTCTGTGCACAGTGCAGAAAGCAGCAGACAGGGGGAGAAGCATTCCTGGGGCCAGACAGAGTCCTTCATGCCTATACTGTGGAGCTGGAGGGCAGAGGGGACAAAACTTATCACCACTGTTGCTCTCAGATACCTGTGTGTGAGCAGTCCCAGGAGCCAGGCAAGGAGCTCAGAGCAGTAGGGGATCTGACCAACCGGCCTAAACTGTGTCTCTGTCTTGCACAGAAATGCAAGTCTAGCAAGCCAGCATTTCTGTCTTCATACTTTCCTTAAAGCCACCACAGCTCTTACTCTCTTGCTACCAAACCCAGGAAAGGTGCTTTTTTTTTTTTTTTAACTAATGCCTTCATGACATACTTCATTGTTTAACTACTGGAAAATTACTATTAATCAACCATAGCAGACTGGCCATGGTCTGAAGACCGGAATGAATTAAGAAGTACACAGATCCTGGATCTCTACCAAGCATTACTTCAGCAGAGTTTTCAGGCCAGTTTTGAATGAGATACTGGATAAACCCTACCCACCAATGTAAACTTGATCAGTAGATACCTTTGTGTATCAGCTTGGCAGATTCATATTCAGATGTCTGCCTGCTGTTAGACCTTGAAGTTACAAAGGTAGATGACAAATGGAGGCATTTACAGTGGGTCAAAAGAGTCTGTTCACAGTCCAATGCTACCTGATATATTTTCATTTAGATAATGACAAACATATAGCTGGAAAAGTT
The DNA here is from genome assembly GCA_013400735.1 of Pomatostomus ruficeps. Lineage (NCBI taxonomy): Eukaryota > Metazoa > Chordata > Aves > Passeriformes > Timaliidae > Pomatostomus > Pomatostomus ruficeps. The sequence continues at coordinate 35,667 of VYZT01019360.1, read as the reverse complement.
GGAAGTTGAAGCAGAATGTGTGAACTGATGAATAGATGAGGTCATGACTGCTGTCAGATCTGTATTCCAGTGGTAAGACATTTCATACTAGCATGTTGCATTATATCTATAGATAACATGTTGGATTGAAGGCTATAGGACACACAAGTACAGTCATAGTTTGGAAACACAGGATTCAAAAAGGTTCAGAGTCAAGCAGGTTCACTCACTGGCCCTACCCTTCCGGCATACCTAACAAAACAAGCAATAAGCACAGATCTATCAGCAGAAATAGGGATGTGTTACTTCATAGCTGTATGTGGCATTTGTACAGAAACGATGGAATCCCATACCTCTGCTGGGAAACACTGTGATGGACACATTGGAGCACTGAAGAGAGCTTAGAGGAAAACAGGTAGAATGACAGGAAGTCCAGGAGAAGCTATTTACTGAAGAAGCACAGTTTAGTCAATTTAGCCAAGGAAAGGTCGAGAGGTGACTTGCTCCCTGTCCGGGAATAGCTGCATGGGCAGGTAATTACTGCTAGCAGAGAGCTCTTCAGCAGGCAGAGGCTTAACAAGATCAAACAGCCAAAAGTAGAAGCCAGATGAATCCGCAGTAAAAACCCCTTCCTGTTTAAAGAAACAGTAACCAGTATAGCAATTTTCTAGGCAAATGTTCTCACTTCAATGTTTTATATCGTAACTCCCTCTTTGCTTTAAAGATGTGTCAGGAGTTAAGCTCTTGAGGGAGGAATAACTCAGTTAATTCCTATGGCCTAGTTACAAATCATGACAACAGCAGCTGCAGGTCTGACTTCCAGGTCCATGTAACACACTTCCGAGAGAGGCCAGTGCGGGTGTCTCGGGAAGGCTGGGAAAGAGGCTGGGCACAGCACGGTGCTCCCACAGGAGAGTCTCCCCAGTCTCCTCTGTTGACAGTGCCAGGAATCAGCCTGAGGAGAGGAGGATCCCTGGACCAAGCTGCTAGCCTCTATGCACCACAAGAAGAGGCACAAGGCCCAACCCACCAGTAACAAGCACAGATGGTAAACAGAAATACCACCAGGAAAAAGATCAAACCAACAAGCCTAAGAAAAGCCCCAAAGACAGTGAGAAGTCTGGGAAAGAGAACCCTCCCTGCTGGGACCTTGGGCCAAGGGCATTGCAGAGCTCAGCCATTTTCCTCCCCCCTGAGACCACCTGTCCTTGAGACCAGTAATGGCTGCTGTGGTCCCTTGGGCCCTCTTTGGTCACAGGCAACAAACACTAGCATTGCTCCAGACACCAAGCTGCTGCAAAAGTACCAGACCATTCCCAGATGCTCTCTCATTTCCTTCCTCTTCCCTCATCCATGCTGTAATGATACCAGTTATTATCACCTGTCAGCTCTCCTTCATCAGGCCTCCTCCTGTTCATTATCACTGTCTATCTTCCCAGTTTTCCTCTTCTTCCCACATCTCTTAGCAATGAGCAATGTGATAAAGAGTCCAGCATACAAACCCTTACACACAGCTTGTCCCTGTTGTGTGGCCACCAGGAGTAGGTAGATACCTGTGGGAAAAAGCCACACTTCTTTGAGGAGCTGGAGTGTCTCCAAACAGACTCTTCCCAACAGAGGCTTTTGGCAAAGGTGAAAATCCAGGACAGAGCTTCCAAAAACCTAACGGAAAAAATGTCATGGAAATATATTAAAATAAAGTGTAGTCAATGCCAGGGATATGAAACTAGAAATTATCCAGTGCTGCAAAAAATAAAAGCTTAGGGGAGAAAAAAAGTTTCAAAGTGTTATGTTAGCACAAAAAGATAAAGTTCAACAAGGCAACACAAGGGAAAACAGGGATTTACAATTCTAGAAAGAGATGTTGTAGGTAGCCAGAAGACTGTAGCAGTTACCAGGACTACAGACCTGGTCACGCAACATACCTGGGAAACGTTATAGCTGAGTGTCCTTCTTCACTAGGAAAACTAAATGTTTGCACTCCTCACATATAAGCCCATTAGCTCTTTGGAGCACAGACTACATGCATATAAACACAAAACACCATCAGTACTCAGTCATTAAGCCGACTAGCAAAATGTTCTGCACAGCTCCCAAAAGAGCAGGTAACTGCACCAGAGACTTGTCTAGAAAACCAGTGTTAATATCTTGCAATAATGTTACCAGAAGAAAATACTGCTTCCCTGAGGAAGGATGGCATTTCACTTCCCTTTGCAATTGGCAGCTATCTATTTTTGGTTCAGAAGTACATCATGCTAAGACCATAAATCTCAGTGACAAGGCTATAGCCTCATGCCTTTATGGACAGCTGGCCACCTGCCCTCACAGTAGCAGTGAATTTTGTCATGCACCAACAAGATTTTCATCATCGGTCTGCACACTCAAACCTGGATGGCGTTTACAGAAGATATCTACAGACCACCACCTCACTGCAGTAAAACCCAGGAGGTTTGGACTCCTAGGTCAGCTCCATGCCTGCTCAAGTGACCTTTGGTACTGTCAGCATGGGCTGCACTCCCATCAGAGCCTATCTCATATAAGAGCCTCAACTGTTTGCATTCCTGCAGTTAAAAGCCTTACAGTGTCCTTCAGCCATTAAAAAATGTGTGGCCCTGTTTCTTGTAATCTCTGAAAGTGAGTACTCTATATAGGCAGATGACGGGAGGGACTTTATAGAGACCTTTCAGTTCCCCTTCAACTGTCACAGAGGCTTTTAATTGCAGGCTGTACTCCACAGGGATTGTTTTGCCTGTCCCTGTGGTGAAGCAGGTGCTGTTTACCATGCTTACCCTCCCTTAGGAATTTTCTGAAAGGAAAATAGCAGCCTCCTTGAACTAGGCTTGCAGAAAGCAAGTTGATAAGGATATGAGTATCTGGTCTCCTCTCTTGTCTCTTCTCTTATCAATTTGAGAGATGTTTTAGCTAAATCTAGGAAGTTACACTTTATGAGTATCCACAGCTGCTTCCAACAGGCTTCCCTGACTGCACTTCTTGTCAGATCCTGAGCTGTGCCTATTGCCACAAAGGTAGCCTCATGTGGCTCTATGACACTGCGTCTTTGATAGCTTCATTAATATTCTTAAACCATCTTCACCCCAGTGTAACAGGAGTTAGAATTTTACCTTCTCTGCATAGGCTGAGTTCCAGAAAAATGTTGATTTCATGGGGAATACAGGATTTTCCACTTAGACAGATTTCTTTTCCCTTTTACAATTAGTGCAAAATTCTTGATTGGCTATCCTATAAGTTCAATATTTTGAGAAAAATACAGCCCTTGTATTCTATGTTTGACATAACTGTTGATATAATGCTGATTATGTTTTATACTTGCATGTCTGAGGGGCAGTTCATCTGGTAGCAGTCTAGTACTGTGCATGTAGAAAAAAGGTATGTGCATTGAAAAAGCTCTTTAAAGGAAGAATGGTTGGTTTCCATTTCCCATTGAAAGAACTGTGGTCCTTTGTGGAGAAACCTTTTTTACTAAGAAGTGTTAGAACAGTTTTTAATAGGCTTTTACAACGTAAGTGTTTAGGAATTGAGAAACCTCCCACTTGCCTGACTAAGAAGGCAATGAGGGCTCTCCCAGTGACTGCCCCACACAACTGTGTTACAAAACATCTCCCTGATACTGGGGGGAAAATGTGCAAAGAATAAATACTAAATATTTCACTAAGGTTTCAGCTGTCATTTATATTTGTCTTTTGAAACAGCCTTGTTCTTTGAAACAAAATCTTACTCTCTAGAAAACACATTTTCTGCTGAGAAACACCAAAACGAAGCAGGTAAAGAAATTCAAGAAGTTATTGTATAGGAAGAGCCACACCAGTATAGACCAAATCTTCATCTCCTCTTGTGTCCCATCATTGGCAGCTGCCAAAATCCAGTACTCAGGGCAGGGCAGAGTGAGTGTACTGAGAAGCTGCCCCTGAACACTGATCCAGGAGCAACTGGCAGCACAGGATGTTGTCAGCCAGGGCAGCTGTGTTTGTCATTAGCATCTCCCAGTGGCTTTTGCTTTGAGAAGCTCAGTGCCTTTTACATTACTGTGGGAGTTTAGCACCTACCTGCTACTACTTCTCCACCCAGGAGTTTCCATGCTTAGCTGCAGGTCACATGAAGATCCACATTCCTGTGGCACAGCATGTGATGAAAAAGGCACTGAGCTGTTTTTCCTCTACCCACATACCTGTGTCTTTCAGTGTCTACAGAGCCCTCTCAACAGCACCCTGTCATCTCCTCTCCAAGGTAAAACCCTCTCATTCCTTGGGCAGAGGCTATCCTGCCTCTGGTCATTCCCTTCCTGTGGCTGGGCTTTACTAATTTCTTCCATATTCCTGTTGAGACATAGAAACAGAATTTCACAGAACATCCAGCATGTGGGCACATCAAGAATTCACACAGCATGACAAGTAGATATTTCCTATCCTCCTTCCTAGTAATTCAATTTGCAGTCCCAAGGAAATTCAAATTTTCTGGACTGCTTCTGGATTTTTATGCTTTCAAAAATCTAATACAAAACCATCTCATTTCCAAGTGAATATAGCTATAGTGTCTTCAGTCCAGAAACTAAGGGAAACTGCCCCTTTCCTATAAAAGGTTCAGATTTTTATGAATCCAGAAGATGTTCATAAAGAAGGGGAGGCTTTACTGAAACAAAATCCCAGCTGGTTAAGAAAGGAAACTTTCACAGACACTAGGCTAAACCATGAGGTTCATTGCATCTGATCTTTCACAACACTAACTTCTACCCCAAGCAAAGCTGTGCTTCTCCCAGCATCTCTGAGCAAACTGGATATCCTACACAGGGAACAGCTCCTGCCTCTTCCATCACTCCCCCAACTCGCACTGTGCCCGTCATTTTGCTAATTAGCTGACAGCATGATTAGTCAGGTCAGACATATTGTAGATTGAGTTCTAGAGGCTGTTAAACCCTGATATTTGAGTTAACCTTTAATTAAAATATTTATAAGCACAAAACATCGTCTCAGCACACTGCACCAGACAAGATACTGAAAATTAATTGGCCTAGTAAAAGTTAAGGATTAAGAAACAGTGATAATCAGAAGAAAGGACAGCAGACACTGTTTTAATGGTAGCCTGCCCTGAGTTTACAGTTAGGAGACATCAAGAGGAAAGCTGCAGTAAAGTCAGTAACTTTTTCTGTAAAAGGTGAAAACAGTGACTACAGTTCAGCCAATAGGTCAAGAGAAAACAAATATGTTTGAAAGGGTAAGTGAAACGAGTAACATGGAACATTTCTAAAAATACTACTGATGTTAATAGAAAGACATGAGCTAGCACTTTAGCAACAGACAGAGGACTCAGCGGCTCCTGTTTTGTAACCCCACCTTCCTTTGTGGGCCTCAGCAAGCCAAACTCGGTATCGATCTGAGGCATTTGTAAGGCTCTACCATTTCATTTCTTTCTACATAAATCAACAAGTTTTAGCAAAATCCCTCATACACTTTTAGGAGTTTCTGGCACATCTGCTTTTTTGTGTAAAAATAGCAAGCATGGGCATTTTTTGAATTTTGATTATTTCAGTTCCTGTAATGAGGAACATTTTTAGTTCCTTGGCAGTTTTGTTGTTGTTAGAGAAATAAAAAGGAAATTCTCAAATACTGATCTGCCATTTGGGGTCTGTGTCTTGCTCAGGAGAAAACACTTCTCTTTACCTTGGAGATACATGCTCATGAAAATTTGTGCAGATTCCTAAACCACAGCAAGAGATGACAGTACAGTTCAGGTTGTGACTGGTTGATTAATTTGACCTCTTCTGTAAAGGAGATGTCACAGACCAGCGGACAAGCACTGGCCTCGTGCTTCTTCCAGATTTTCATGTAGGTTTTGCAAGGCTGGGCGTACCATGGGCCTGAACCTTCTTGGCCTGGTGGAGTTACCCCGCACCATTTCACTGGCTGGGCTGACATACCGTCTTTGACTGGAAGCTAGTAGCTCTGTTTTGCTCAAGAGACTCAGACCAGATACACAGACAAATGGTACTGAGCAAGCCGAGCACGTGGCTCATCAGTGGTTATCCATCACCCAGCTGCACATTCTTACTGCTTGCTCTAAGTGCAAGGTGGCTTACAGCTACCACAGGCAAGCCATTACATGTGCCTGCCACTGCTAAAATCTCTCTGAGGTTTGTATTCATTTCTTAAGGCATCTATTTATAGGTGAAAAATAATCTCCATATTTTTAGAGACACATTTGCTGGACCCTTTTAGTGACAGCAGCCAGAGTTAAAATAGCCATCCACTTAAAAAGTAGGAGAGTTTTTTCCATACTCTTCAACTGAGACGGTGGTTTTTGGCACATATTGAAATTACATCTTAGGAGCACACACTATGCAGAAAATGCAGGTGTCTTGTTGCAATCACAACCCCGTAACGACTGTGCAGGCTCTTGCTGTGAAGGTAGAGGTACACAAGGAGAGTAACTAAAAGCCAGAGAGATTCTTTATCTAGTGAGTAGAGAATAACTTACAGCAAAAACAAGCTTAAAGCTAAGGTGTCCTTGTGTCACATCTCGGGTACTTTTACGTAGGAACAAATTGCAGTAAATTTTGTAGCAGAAGTCTGATGCTGTGAATACGCATGTATTAATCTGTGAAAGGTAATAGGATGACTTTTCTGAGAAAGCTGTGAGGTCTAAGCAGCAGTCTAGAATTTTCTTTGTTTCAGAGCTAATAATAAGGAGGAAAAAGACAAGAGAATCCCTTTTTACAGAGATAAAGTATGGGGAAAAAGGAAGGTTTTTCTTTCTTCTGGAATTTCCTTTGGAATTGGCTGACATTTGTGATGACAGTTACATGTTTAAATGCAGATGGAGTTGAAAAAGCTCACGTGTGTTATGCTTGAAAGATGCATAGATATTAATCGTGATGGGTTATTGTTACCTTCCATTGTAAGGTGCCTGCTGCTTTTAGGTTAAGTCCTAGAGAAAAAGTATTGGATTTGAATATATTGCTACTGGAAAGGGTGAAAAGCTATAAGTCACCTAGATTAAATTGGAAACCTTTATGTTTATTAAAATTTATTTTTAAAAAATTATTGCAAAGAAGATATAAACTGGGAACAATAGCAAACAAGAAGAGCCGCAAACAACCACACCATTTTGGGATGTAACTGAAAAACATCATCAAAAATAGCATCTAAGGAAGATTGGGGATTCTTAACTGATAATAAAGGAGTTTAGGAAGTTGCACAGTGGTGATTTTAAAGGCAGGTTTAGACCCAAACACTTCTCCGGAGGGGTGCTTTCTGCTTCCTATATCTTTGCCACTAGGTTCTTCTCCTCTCTCTCATCACTGCTGTGCTAATGAGAGACCATCTCCCATCACTTTGTTCCTGTCACTGACCGTGACACTGCTGTTCTTGTATGCCACATATTTAATGTAATGGAATTAATCCCCTTTTACTGTAGAAACTGAAATACTGCATCACTGAAATACTACATCACTGAAATGTGATTACTTTCATTTTCTCACTCTCTCTACACTATAAACTTAGATAGCACGTCTTCACAGAGAACACTTCCATGGAAAGAAAACCCATAAAAATTATGGAAGTAAATGAACAAACAGGCAGACATAGAGATTCACATGTGTGTAACCACCATGGCTTGTTTTCATTAAGGGGTTCATGCCAGTGGTAGCTGCAAAAGCTGATTGATTGTAGTGAGAGTGATTTTTAGTGGTCAGGGTGCAGGCTTTAGAGGGACTGTAATTCTGATGTTGCTGTGAAAGTATCATGGTGAGATGATTGAAAGATAAATAGACAGATATAAATAGACGTATAGATACTCTCTCTGTGCTCATATTTATGGTATTTCCACCTGTGGCTTGGTGTGATCTTGCTTCATCCCTTTACCTGTAGATTAATTTCTGCATCTCAGAAAACTTGTGCAAACTGGTTTGTGAGAAGTTAGAGACACACTTCTCCACTATTTCATAATGTCCTCTTTTCTTACTCTCTTTTTCCCTAGTACACACAAAAGATTCACTCCTGTTTGAGAGATTTGTGTCACAGCCCAATGAACTCCGAGTCTGAATTCTGCTGCTGAGACATTTAGCTGCAGATACCTCACTGCTCTGAAGAAAAATCACACCTACGCTGTATCATGATTTGTCTTCAGCTGCATTCAGAGTGTTAGAGTCCAACTCCACAACTATGACCTGACAGATCAGAGAGAGAGGGTGAGCCTTAAAAGGACAGCAAGCCTCTCAGGCAAGGACATCTGTTGAAACACACACAGTCCTGAGAAGGGGCAGAAAGATCAGTTTGCTGTACATCTCCTTCACTGAGGACCATAGAAAACATCTGTGTATTTAAGCAGAAAACACGTGAATGTAACTTGTAAATTAGAAAATAAAATGCATGGTACATTTAAGGTCTGAAGCATGGTGGCATGGTTCATATAGAGAATCACAGAAGTATTAGCTGGGATGGCAGCCTGGAGATCTTTCATCTGATCTTCCATCTGAGGCAGGACTTTCTCCATATCTCTGACAGGTTGGGGGGCCTTGCCTAGCCAAGCCTTTAAAGCCTGTGAGGCTGGAGACCCCTCTGTGGAGTGCTGCATCCCCTCCTAGGGAGTAGGATGCCTCTCCTGAGCCTGCAAGCTACAACACTGAGGCCTCATCTCACCGGCTGCTGCTACCCCACCGCCTTGGCAAGCACCCTTTGCACAACAGCAGGCAACTCTTAGACTGTACTGCAGACTCCTCTTGGCAGACCAAGCCACTTCAGCTCCTTCAGTCTGTCCATGGGCCTTAGGACCTGAAGTGATAGCTAGACCCTCAGAGGTGTCTCTTGTCCCCCTTGAATAGGAGGCTAGACTCCTTGCATAGCACCCTGAGTGCAGCCTTACCCAGGGCCATGGAAACAGTTCTTAATTCCCCATGGTGCGCTGACTACAATACCCAGTATGTGATGTGCCTTCATTATATAATGCCCACTAGGAAGGACAGTAGGAAAAATCTGAGAGAATGGAATTTATTTAGCATTATTATTTTCATACAAGTAGTACTTGCTGACAAGCATGTTTTCTGCTGCTGTTACTTACTTTCTTCCTAAAGTTAATCAGACACAGGACAAAGACAACTGCATTTGTAGAAGTGATTAGGACTGTGAAATGTATGTAGTCCTCTAAAACTTGTTAGGAACATAGATAAAACCATTCACAGCTATCTTTCTCTTGTATTTTTAAATCAACATGGAGCATGTATTGACATGACTCCTAAAAACCAAAATTCCTTAGCCAGGCAGTGCTCAGGGGAGTCCATATTTCCTGGGCATGGGAATTTCAAGAGTCACAGCTAAAGCAAATCTGTTGCCTACAATTGTTTTTGAAAATTTGGTATGAGAAGGTGTTGATAAAATTTTACTAATGAATGATCCCTAACTGATGAATTACTTTGGTCTCAAAAACTGGGAGCTTTGGAGAAGAATAGAGGGAGCTTGGAAAGTACTACTTGAAATGCATATACGTGAGGCTGCTGAAGGTGCAGGAGGCTGTTGTTCTCAAAGGCAGAACTATGCTATTGCATGCATGCCTTGGCGTTGGACATGCTTACAACTTTGTGAAATCTCAACATCTTTCCAACTAATATGGCACACATTATAGGAGAAGATCATGGTGTTTCTTTATCTTCAACAAGAGTTCATGAATATTTCTATAACAATTGTGCAATTCCTGTACACTGCTGATTGACCTTAGTGTTTGCTTGGCAGAAACAGCAGCACTGATTGAGGTAGAGGAGCTGTTCGAATGAGAGGTAATCACAGTATTTGTGTTTATGGAAAACCTGAGCAACAGCAGCAAGATACAAAACACTTGATAGTAGTTTTCAGGCATGAATTCATGCTAGATGTTACAGACTGCTCACATGATCCCAGTGGAGAAAAGTCTTCCCATAGAAAAACAATTCCTCAAGACAGAAAAAAAATAATTTCATTCATCATTCCGGCAGAATGTGAGTGTCATGTCAGCTGCCTGGACCTGCATGCCAGATGTGAGCATGTCACAATTGCTTTGTACCCAGTTTGATATTGCCTGTCAGAAATGAAACGCTGTCAGGTACTGATTTGAGCAGGTATGTGTGAGTGTGTGCAGTGTCTGTATGCACACATATGCAAACTTTTGCTGGATACATGCACACATCATGTTTATAAGTCCACTAGAAGTGTTTAAAGGGCAGAAAGAAAGAAAGCCACTTTCATTTGAAACTCTCATCTTCATGTGTTCACATCTTTCTGAATGAAACGTAATTTTGTTAGTGTTTCATGGTCAGAATCTTGTATCAGTTTTCTTTCCCCCAGACATGTTAGTAAGATTCCACACAGTTCAGAAAATGAGTTTGCAACATTTAAGCAGTCTCCTCAGATGATTTTTCCTGTTGACTTCAGCTAAATTTAGATTGTAACTTCCTTTCTAGAAGACGAATGTAACTTTGTCATTGAGGATTAATTAGGGCTTATCAATACTTCTAATACATCAAGGGCTTTGAGAAGGCTACAATGGATTTCCTAAATTCAGTGCTTATTAAATAAATGCCATTGATCCAAAGGAAAGGACACTGAAAAACATGAAAGAAAATAAAATAGGGGAAGCAATGAGAAAAGGACATCCACAAGGCATAGCCAGTGCTCAGAAGCTTCCACTCTCACCTGTTGTGGGAAATTGGAAACATGGGATGGCAGCATGTACTTTCTTCTCTGTACACACACCTAGAGGTGTGTGAAAGTGATGATTTGCTTGAAAGAAGCGTCTGATTAGAGTAGAATATCCCAGGGCTTTTAAAAATAGTTTTGGGCTAGGATTTTCATGGCTCAAGGGAAATAAACAAGTGCATGCTAGATTTTGCGATTCTGGTAGGGTAAATTTTAAAAAAAGGAATTATAACATTTGTGCTTTTTTGAAAAGAGAATTCCATGTATCCATTCATTAGTTTTGTGAAACCTTCATCCTGAATTGACAATATTTTCAACTTAGAAGATGCAACTTGCTAGTGCAAAATACGTTGCTAATCAGTCTGTCCTTGGCTTCATTTACGTATCAACTGTGGACTCTGTACCACACAGGTTACCTCTCAGAAATTGCAGCTTTACCGATCTGTGTGGATAATTGCAGCCTTTTAGCTTCTCTGTCAGGCTTTATGTTGTCAGGCCAGGGAGCAGCTTGCTGATGAGCTCATAAAAGAGCAATGTGTAGTCTCAGACAGCTGTAAGATCCAGTCACCCACATATAGCCAAGCATTATTTAACAAACTGTAAAACACATTTTAAATTTTAGAACTGTGATTTAAATTTTATTTTACAAGTACATTTTTGTTGCTAGACTTTCAACTAGAAACTTGAATTTTTGTTTCATCAAGGAAAGAACCAGCACTCCTGTCTGGGGTTCTTGGAGAAAGGTGAACCCAAGGTGCAAGGAGCACACTCTGTGTACACTGCCTCCATCAAGACAGTCAAGCTACATGATCCCCAAAATGCTTTCAGGGTATGGAAGGGCTGGGGCCTGAGATCTGGTCATGAGCAAAGGACTGGAGGAGGAATACCTGCAGGTGCTGACTTTTCAACAGAATTTTGCGCAGGCAAGCATCCACCTTACTGGATGCAAATAGCCAAGAGACACACTGTAACTCCAGGCAAGAACTGAAATATCACACCTGGGTTCTAATTTCTCCATAATGAATAAAATATATGCTCTCTAGTCTAATATAAACATACACATAAATATATCAGTAAAAGGCAGATTATTAAAGTGGGTGTAATCTCCTTAACAAAAGGAGAACTGCCATTCTCTGTGCAAAGCCAAACATCACTGCCACACTGCAGTTAGGTAAGGTTTACCTCACAGCTGGTGTGGGATGAGGGGAGAGAGCATGTGTGAGAGCTATCTGTTAAAAAAAAATTGAAAATTTTGTCCGAGTCAAATAAATCATAGTTCAATACTACAGAATGGAGTATGCCTAACAAGCTATCAGAATACTACTTAAAAACAAAAGCCAGAAAAACAATACTATGTTTCACAATGACAAATATGGCATAAAGCTCATTTGTTTTAAATAATAAAGTATATTTCTGAAGAACACCCTTTTAGCTGCCTGCTGTGCCTATGCACACTGAAATCAGTGATCATGAAGCTATTTTCCCAGGAGGTTGCTTTTCAGTAAGTCACTTCTGTGTGAAATGTCATGTGTAAATGAAGAATGGGATCTATATAACCATAAATTTGATGGGAGACAAATTGCTGGGGGTGTTATTTTGGTGGTTGTTCTCTCTGCATAGCCCAGGTGGGAGACAAAGCATGACACACTGCTTACAGATTCACTGAAATAAAGTGTAAATAATCAAAAGCTTTTTTATATTATCCTGACTTCTTTTAGAATATATCTTCAATAATTCAATAATTTTTTTCACTAAAGTGTTTTGTTACATATCGTCAGTCATTTCCACAGTTTTCTTGATTAACCTTGGTTTACTCTATACATGCCTTTTCATTGTTGTGTTACTGTTTGTGTGCTTTGGGAATTTTCCTCTCCCATACTCATCATTTTCCATGTCACCTGTGAGTTGTGACATCTTCTGTCTCTAGTAAACTCTGTTAACAACAATAGGTAATGCAATCACAGCATTCAGTGTTTTAAGGAGGATTATGATTCAAGACCTGCAGTTTCTTCCTTCTTTTTGCTGAATGTGTACTTGCTGTCCCTGGAGAATTCAGCCTGCTCCTCTGGGTGCCACAGAGCATCACTTCCCTGATTCTCAGGTGATATATGATATAGGTAACATCCTTCTTGAGACTAGACTACCCCTGATTTCTTACCCTCACTTTATATTCTATGACCTATTAAAAACAAAATCAGACCAAACCAAAATAAAAAAACTACACCACCACCCTCCTCCTCCCCCCCAACTTCTGGTCATAAAATGTTATCAGTTTTAAAACTTAGAGATTTTGAGGGAGTGCTTTTCCAGACTAGAAAATTCATTTCTGGCTAAAAATGTCATACATATGATCTGTAGAAATATGAATTTCCTGCATTCATCTTTGTGATTTGATTTCTATGCCTGTTTCTGCTCTTATTTCAGTCACTAAACTACTGCTTAAACAAATAAGGATGGTCTCAATCCTGAGAGTTTCTCTTGAAACACTTTTATTTTTTAGGCTATTTTTACTACATTTTCCATGCCTATTAATTGATTCAGTTTTGTGTTTCTTTGGATAGAAATGTTTTGTTGCTTTAGTACTTCAGAATGGGTTTCCTTTGCTGAAGCTTTCTTAGTCTTAAAAGACTGCTTCCAAAAAACATGAAGGAACAATACTAAAGAGAGTAAATTGTGGAGACAGTAGATAGGAGGCTCAGAGTAAAAACGGTTTCAAAATAAAATCTGTTAGGAAATTGATTGCTCCTCACACTATGTAATTAGCACTTCACTAACCTTTGGGAAAAACAGACCCAGAGCAAGGCAGGATTCATCTTGCAAAGACAGAAATAGAAAGCACTAATGATTTTCCTATAATGTCTCATTTACATATTTGCTGTGTTTCATAACATGCATTGGATATTTCTGTAATAGTTTGCCATCGCAATCATTCTGCCATATTATATTTGGTAACAATTTCTAATAATATAAAAATATATTCTATTTATCTACCTAGATCTTTGCGTATGTTTATATAGATGTGCATGAGTGTGATCCAGCTTGCACAGGTGCTTTTACAGGTCTAAACACAATTCTGAAGTATGGCATATGAAATACTAAATATATGGTTTATTAAGTAGTACATATCCAGCCAACTGAATATAAAAATTCTACGAATTCTTACAAACATACGTAGTACATATGTTTCTGACACCTATGTTTTCTCTGATTTGTCACCTTTGTCCAAATGAGTCAACTGAGACAGACAACAATGTCTTTCTTTCATGATCTTTGTGGGGCAAAAAGGATTGATATTTCAGTATTTATCCCATAAACTGGTGTGTTTAATATATACTTCACTGAACACACACCTTTTTGTGGGTGGAGCAGGCAGTCTACCCACCATTGCTAAATTTCTTCCAGACTGACACTTTATTTACTAAACTCAGACTGAAATGCACAATTAGTTTTCAGTAAGATCTCCCTGACTGGGAATTTTAAAACTCTTTGAAATGTATGCGCTGGTAGTGTTAGCTGCTGTGCCCATACCAATGGCTTTATGTTTTTCAGCACACACAGGTATTTCTGTACAGCTGAACATGTTGATGAAATGTGCCAGCTTAAACACTACATATGTGATCTGCTCAGTGAGGGCAACATTCACCTAGACTTGACTTTATTTCCTTAACCTGGCAGATTTTCTAGGTCTGAGGTGGCTTTGGCTAGATATCTGGAAATGCCTACTGTTTCTGTAAACTAATAATAGTAACACCACTAAGTAAAATGCTTGTTGACATATACTAATGCAAAAGATCAGGCAAGCCAAAGCAGTAATGGTGAAGTGAAGAGGGTGAAGAATATCCATACACATAACATTGAAATAGGGCCTGACACACTGAAAATTTTGTAAGAAATGGCTTCCTCTTGGATCCAAAGGAACTTGAACATCATATAGTCCTCTACAGAGCCAAGATGAAATGCAAAATGATTTTGAAATGGTCTAATTTTTTTGCACTTACTACCTAAAAAATTTGTATTGGTCTTACATGGTAAACCTCAATAAAAAATGTAAACAACATCCGCAGCAGATGGAATCAGATCATTTACCCCCTTTCTTTAAGCAGCACATGGTGGAAGGGAGAGTAGTGATTGAATCTGCTTTTCTGTAGACAGTTGCTTTGATTGATAAAATAACATGAGCAAGAAGGATTGCTCTCAGTCCCACCTGTTGAACATCCAAAACAAAGCAGGAAATTTTAGAGGAGATGTCACCAAGAAGAGAGAGAGGGAAAGCAATTGTGCTAGCAACCCACCTCACTGCCCAGAAGACCAAGGTCCTTTGGGGCTGCATGGCAGTGTTGGCTTTGAATTTATGCCATTTTGGAAAAGATCACCAAGCTGTGCCATCACTGGTCCAAGCTTTGCTGCACTGTTGATAAACAGACTCATTTGTGGCATTAGGTCTTCAGGCTTGGTGAGGAGGGAGAGGGGCATTAATTTCACAGGTATCGTTTGCAGTCAGCATGCTCTAGGTATGCTTCAGAAGTAGTCTTCCACACTGAACAGAAATGCTCCCACAAAAAGTTTCTTCCCAGTATGCGTGAGAGAGGGCCCCAGAGGAAGCCTCACGGTTAGGATAAGCACTGTGCATACAGCGGCTACCCAAACTCACCATCAGGCATTTCACATTACAAGTTTATGTGAAGTTTGCATGAAAATGAAACTTACGGGGTTTATAAAAGAAATTATTAAATGTACAAATGGGACCTCTACCATCAGATCATAGTGCTAGAAGAGGCCAGGGAGAAATAAAAGGTGTAAACTGAGCAACAGATGTGTTCACTACCCAAAAACAAAGACACAAAGCAGAAATGCCTGTCCCAGCATCCAGACAGCACAACCAGTGAGAAGGAAAATAGGAATGACAAATGCCATTTTGAGTGAAGGGAACTTGTTTGGAAACAACACAGGATGAGTGATGCTGCGTTACCCCTGTCTGCCCTCCCCCTGGATATGCCAGCCCCCTGGACTTCCTCCAACAGGGAGTCACCTTTAGACAAGGTGTCGGGAAAGACCCTTCTTGATAAGAACAGTACTGATGATTTTCTGGTTTCATATCTTTCTCTGTAATTGCCAGCATAATATTTGACCCTTTTTGATAGAAAATAGCATATTTAGTCTTTTCTTTCATTTGACTCCAGGAAACTGAATACAGACTGCTCTTCATTCAGAAAGTATCAAATGTGTCCGAAAGAGGTGGATGGCTTGTGAAGTGCTGTGTAGTCTCTGCAGATTAGGGAAACTTCACTACGCTAAGGGCCATTGTCTACTAACCTGAAAGGCCCTGACTGGAGCTGCTAACATCAAACACCAAGACTGTAAGGGGATCTCGAGGTTTGTCAATAACTGCAAACTCATCACTGCTGCCTAACAGAAATAAAACCTGATTTTACATTGCTAATGGTCTCTGAGTTTTAAAAGCAAACACAAGAATTTTGCTTGGACATAATGCAGTTCAGAATGAAAATGCAAAAAAAACCCAACCCCCAAACCAATCAAGAACACACAAAGAGTCAAAGATATACTGTTCACAGTACTTACAAATCATATGTTTGATAAACAGTTTCCACATGTAGAATCACAAATTACAGTCAGGACTGCAGATGTGGCAAAACAGGCCTCTTGCCTTCATTGGGTGCTCCCCAGAGGATTTAGATGTCTACTGAGGAAAGCTGTGCTTATGTTCGCCTTCCAGCTGACATCCAATGTGACCTTGGGCAAGTGACTTCTCTGTACATCAAAGAGCTGGCTATAAAATTGTGCTCTCATTCTAAATCTTTTACGGATGTTGCTTATTTACACTGTGCACTTATCAGAACAGATGCTGTTACTTACTCTGTGTTTGTACAACAGGCAGCAAACAGAGACCCTGACCTTGGCTGGAGGTCACAGGTGACCCACCATGTTGTGAGAAACCTCAGGGTGTATCTTACTAGCAGAAACAAAAAAATGCTAATCTTTCTGTCGTATCACACCTCTACCTTAAAGAATTTGAAACCATCTACAAAACAGTTCAACAACATTTTAGATATGCATGGATGGCAGGTTCTTCTCTGTGACTTTCTAAACTTATGTCTACCATGGAGAATAGAAGACAATGGACTTGGCTTCTGCGGCATATGGGGGTATTTGTTACACTCAATTCTTCTGCTTCAACAGCAGATTCAGTTTGGCATGAATCCTCAATTATATGACTTGTCTCAGTTCAAAGAGATGTAAAGCACTAGTACTCCAGGTGCCTGTGCTAAATTTAGAGAGGATATTCAATAATGTAGTGTTGTTTTCTTGTCAAAGGCAGAAAAAAAAATCCCCATGTAAAGCAGAATACTACCAAGCCTGTGTCTGTTAGCTCACCTAAGGATGGAGGCAGTGAGTGGCTTCTGGCAGTGGATACCAGTGGGATAGGTGGTGACAGAGCAGTTTGCTGCTCCAGAAAAGCAAGTCCCAGCACTACATAAAGAATGTTTCCATGTAGACACACATAAATTTCTTAATTTTTGAACTTTTACTAAGGTGGTCACAACACTGTGCTTCTGAGCACAGGTAGCAAAATCCTTTCTCAACTGCACAGTCTGCAGAGTCCTGCAGACAGCATGTCCTGAGCTAAATGCTGCCCCTCCTTTTCTGTAAGAATGCCTAATCTCACCAGGCCAGAGCAGGCTTTAGTCTCTAGACCTGTGTTTGCCCCGACACCTCTGAGAGCATGAAACAAACATTGAGATGCATCCACTCTTGTTTCTTCTACAAACTCCAGAATTATTTTCCCTATGGGTAGTTTTTTATTACCTGTAAATGCCATATGTGAGGAGTTGTTCCTTCGGAGCACCCCTAGGTCAATCTCAATCAAACTTACAACAGCCATACTCTTCAGGGAGGGCAAAGCCTTTAACTTTCCTCTATATCAAAGTAGTGGTACCCTGCCATGAGGCAGGACTGCACAGTAGAAGCAGGGAGAGACACAGGGGTTCTCAGGGACCAGCTTTGTGTTAGGGGAAATCAGGATTAACTTTGCCATCATGCCATTGAAGCAGCAAGGAAATGCTGGAAAGACTGGAAAGCAAAGAATAGCAGGAGGTGGGCTAGATCTCTCCAGTATAAAAATAGTTCTGAAAAAGTATAGGAAACAGTATAACTGGGTTCACTGAAGAGCTGAAATTTCTATGTTGTGGGTTTTGGGACATGCAATCTCAAACATGAGAAGCAGCTCAGTCAGAGATGCCAAGGATTTTCACTGCAGTTATCAGCTGCCAGTGGTGTTTACCATGACCTTTCCACAAAGTACACTGATCCTGCTCTCTCTGATCTGCAGCAGAGAGTTGAGCTTTGCAGTTACCATGAAAATTCCTCTCCCTTTTGTGGTTGTTCTGGGGTGACATTATGAAACCACTTTATTCCTTACCTGCCTGCTTAATGCCCACTGCCGCTGTACCTTTAAGACAGACCCGAGGGGCGGGGCCTGAGCTGGGGTCGGTTTAACCGAGCCGGCACGTGCAAGGCAGCTCTAAAAGCAGCTTGGCCCAATGGCCAAGGGGGGTCAATGGCTCTCAGAGAGGCGGCAGGTCAACAGTTCTCAACCGAGACTTCGTGAGGGGACAGCTCTCCGTCCCGGGCTAGTTTGAAAGAGGTTTTGTTTGTTTTTCCTTTCCCTCCCCGTGGCCTCCCTACCCTCCTTCCCGTCTCTCCAGCCCAGGGAGCCTGCGGGCTGGCCCTGGTGGGCCAGCGGGGTGGCCTTGGCTGGTCCGAGCTGTGAGGACCACCACACCTGTGAGTGAGGAGGCGGAGTCACCAAGATCCACCAGCTCCACCCATCAGCTCCTTCCGGGCACCCTTTTCCCGTTTTGTTCTCTTTGTTTCTCCCCCTTTCATTTTGTGTTAATAAATAGGTTTTTTTCCATGTTAATAAATAGTCACCTTTTTTTTCTCCACTTTCATTTGCTGTTGTTAATTTGTTTCATTGATAGAGGGAAGAGGGGAAGCCCTTTTCCCTTGGGAGGAGGTGCTCATCCCTGAGCGTTTCCTCCTGAACACCTTTGTGTCCCAAACCGAGACAGTGGTAATGATCAACACCCCACCCAAATTCAACATACACATCCACCCTTCCCAAGCAGGCCAACTTTTAGCAGAAAATGTGAGTGCTCTGTTTGTGAATGAAACCAGGTAGAGGCAGATGAAGATGGGTCTAAACCTGTTCCTTTCTTCTTGCATGCTGCCTCCCCTCCATTACTCTGGTGTCCCTGAAGCTGACAGGAGAACACCACTGGAGCTCCTGCTCCACTGTGGGCATATCTTGCCTCAAGGAAATCCTGTCTCTCTCAGCCAAGGCACCCTACTCTTCAACGCAGCCTTCACCTCATGGGAACCAGTCAGTGTGCAGCCTGCTCTCTGCCCATGACCATACCTCTGCACCCAGATGCTCAACCCCACATAGCTTTTGCTTCACTGGACTTTGAATATTGCAATACCAGGCTTCCCAGCAATACTTGGATGTGTAGGGTATGGAAGCTGTTTGCTACCAACTGTACTTTATGTAGTATGATGTTGTGGCAAAGAGATTTTAAAACCACTGAGGTGTGTCCTGGAGGGAAAACTTCACCTTTATCAGTGGCCACTTACGGAGCAGGGTCCCATGTCAAAGAGAAAGCAAAGAAGGTGTTTCTTTGAAATTTGGGAGAACAACAGTACGTGGGAAATACAGAAAATACTAAAGCAGCTCACTGTGGGTTCAATTCCTGCAGACATAAGACATCAGCAGGATCAGGAGGAAACCCTAGGAAAGGCAGTGCAGGCAGCAGGGCTGCAGACAACCTTGCCAGGGGTCATAGGCTGCCCCCATCACTGTCATTTGTCCCCACAGGCAGCTGACTCCTTTGGCAGCAACAGGAGGAAGCAGCCCCAGGTTCAGGCAGGCATCCAGGGAGCCCTGCCTGTTTGCAGCCAAAGGCAAAGGTGTGTGAAATTACACTGTGAAGCTGAAAGGCAGTTATTCTGCTGTCTTTATTTTTTCTTAAGACAAGGTAAACATGGATCTACAAGCTGAAGACTGCTGTGCCGTGCTGACAGCATTTCTTGTCGATGACCTAAGTATTTGCTCACTCTGACATCACTGTCAGGAGTAATATAATTCAGGCTGGTGTCCTGTGAAATGCTCCCTGGGCAGATTTACAAGAGAATAAGGGCATATGCCCTTCTGGACAGCAAGCCACTATGTACTTATCTTTCCAAACAGTCTGTGAATAGTAATGAGGGAGGTTTGAAACATTCCCTCTTGTCCATTAAAAGGTTCACCGCTGATCACTTCCAGTGCATTAAGAAATGAGCGATTAAGCCCTGAGGCCTTCACAGCATTTTCAGTAGACTTTTGAGGAAGAAAATTCTGGTGCAGAGGTCTTTAAAGAATTTCAGAGTATTATCCATGTTCTGCAGAATTAAAAACTATGTCTTTGACGTAACATTTTGCTGTGCAAAAGATGTGGTTTTAAAAAGAAGATAGAAATGGCTTCATAGAAGTAAATAATGGTGCTTTTTTTCTGAAATGTAAGGGAGTGATCTGAGCTCTACATCTCCCATTAAATCCTTTTTGATAAATCCCATCTCCTCAGAAAAATTTCCATCCTTGCACAAGTGAACATAATATCATAAAAGAAATGAGCACATCAGAAGCTGGACCAAATGGATCCATACGGTATGACAAACATATTGCCTGAACATGTGTGCCAGTTAGCAGAAGATCAGCATGCATGCTATTAATAGGAGCTGCCCTGCAGTACTTGTTATCAGCCACTGAACACAGCTCTGCACTGTACCTGTGTTTCAGACAATGTGAAAGCACTAATTGCATTTTGATGACATTCGACTGAAAAATCAGACTGTCTAGGTCCCAAGGACTACATCCTGCCAGTACATCCACATGGCCAAGGATGCCACACCAATTTATGCTGGTGCTAAGCTGTAGTTGTATTTCCTTCACCATGAGCAAAAGGCAGATACCATTAGCTACATGTAGAAGTGAATGAGGAGAGGAGCCTAAATTGCATCAAGGCATCTCTGTTGCAACTATTTGACA
Organism: Pomatostomus ruficeps; assembly: GCA_013400735.1. Classification (NCBI taxonomy): domain Eukaryota; kingdom Metazoa; phylum Chordata; class Aves; order Passeriformes; family Timaliidae; genus Pomatostomus; species Pomatostomus ruficeps. Next base: position 14,910 of record VYZT01019360.1, on the reverse strand, counting down.
TCCTTCTTCAAGTAGAGAGGGCTAGTAATTGAGGCAAAGACCCTTCCAGCCACTGCCACTTAGTGCTGCATGCCAAGACATGACTGGATTACTTCCTTTTCCTGTTCATGGATCCACCCTCAAGATGTCTTTTCTCCAGTTACCTCCAGCAAAAATGTACAGGTAAGTAAAGCATATCAGGCAGTGTCTCAGTCAGGTATCTCAAAGGCTCAATAGCAAACACGTAACTACAATCCAACTAGATGGCCAGATACAATATTAAGGATGAGAAAGGCATGGAGTTCCAAAACTTCTTTGGCCTTTCAACCTATTTTCAGGCTTCCAAAGATTTACAACGCTCTACCAAGTTACTTACAATCCGCTTCTAAGTAGGCAAATGTTTTGTGGTTAGACACAGCATGCTACCTGCAACGTGATTTCTTCAAACAGGAGACAAGACCTATACATTGACTTATTCTATACTGCTGTTATTGCAAGATGAAAAAAGATAATCACCATTCAGGTTACAGTGGCTTCAGAATTGTACAATTACTATCACTTATGTAGCTCGGCAGAGGAATTTTATTGGGGAACTCTATCTACATATGTGTTTTGCTTAAAGGGTTGAGTTCAAAAAGAAATTGTGCTTTTACATCTCCACAGCATGTACTCAGAAGTTATTTGCTATTCAGTATAACTATAAAAAAGCCCATGTAAAAATTCAAATGTGAAATTTCTTGGAAATGATCAGCTAAACCAGCTGATGTATTTTCCTGGTGCCTTATTTTTTGCCATGCTTGTAATACCCCAGCAGTACTACAGCAGTGTTAAAAGACAAGAACTTGAGGCTTCCTGTGTTTGTTTCTTGTTGAATTCGGTGGGAGTGATGTTTGAAATGAAGTGGAGTCTTAGATAAATAAGAATAGTGAAGAATTTCACCGTGGGGCTTAGGGGCACATGACACATTTGCTTTGCATGGGCCACAGGGAACCCAGTGGGAACTTAGTGAATAAATGCAAACCTTTCTCCCTGCCTGGTCATTCGCACCATAGCAAGGCACAGACAAAGACTCAGTTATCAGAGGCTGACCTCAGTCACAAGATAAGCTGTGAGAGATATTTTTGGGCAGGGGAACAGACATGGTTTTAATCTTGTTAAACAAACAGCCTGTTGTTTTGCCCATGTTGAACTGGGTGCAGACAAAATCCGCTCCCCACATGGAGTTGATCTACCACACAAAGAAGTAGCTCTGATTCTCATCATTCCCACATAGCACAAATCCTACTATCTGTGATAAACAAGAAAGAAAAGGCCGCATTTCAGTTAATTTCTCTTCTGTCATGTAAAAGCTAGTTATGAGCATCCTTCCTGTTAGGAACAAACTGACAGCTGACATTCTTTCCTAGACTTTGCCATTTGCCTGATGGTGAGACGCAAGGGTGCATGAACATCTCCTTTAGGACATCCAGTAACCTTCAGTGTTGTGTGAGAGAGCTACTAACCTGAACATAATGAAAAGTCTATTTGCAACATGGTACAGTTACTGAGTGGCTGAAAATTTTCATGAGAATTTCATTGCTGTAGACTTTTAGGGCTATTGCTCTTCTTGTTTTAAACTGTGAAAACAGTTTAAAAGATACTGCTGTAGCTCTTTGCAAAAGCCCTGCTGCTGCTGCTGCTGCTGCTGTCTGTGGTTTCATTCATTCCTCATCTACTGTGATTGCCTTATTCATCTGTTTTGTGTCAGGCATTTCACGCAATTCAGTATCTTTTAAAACAGCTAGAGTTTGCTCTACAATTATGAGTAATGTTAATTTCTTAATCCCACCAAAATAACTGTAGCCTTCACGGGATCAGATTTTTGCACGTTGCTTTCTATTAATATGAAATCTAGGTGTTGCTGATGCAGTCACACTTGTAGGAGAAGCAGAATTTGCAGAATCCACTGATCATCTGTGTGCATAAGACAAGAATCAGGCTGATTAATACAGTTTGGGCTGCTGCCCTCTGGGATGCAAGGGAGCAAATATTTCATGACTGAGGAATTTGCACATGCATTATTCAATCCACAGAAAGGAAACTGCTTTGAAATAGCAGTTCTGACACTATGGTGCTTAGCATAACAGAAGGGTTTCCTTGAAAACCATAAGGATTGAGGAGTATAAGGAGTCTCAGCCCTAAGAACAGTCAGAGACTAAACATTGGTAACAGAAATACCTATTGAATGCTTATAAACTGCTTCCACATAGAAACAAAAGAAAAAATATCAAGATCTGGTCAGACCTGAAAACCAGGAAAATAAAATGTTCCGAGCACACTTTGGAGATAAACAGCTAACTTTCTGCTTCCCTGCTCACCTCTCTTTAGAGGGAGTGGAGCTCATTGCAACAGTATGTTTCAAGGAGTTTTTTCCTACAGTGTACAGGCATCTCTAGCTGTAGCTACAGCTGCTTGAGACAAGCATGCCACTGCTTTTGCTACAGAATGGGGGCACGTCACAGAATCAATGTCTATGAGCAAAGTAACCCTCCAAAAGCACACATATGCCCCTCATCTTCAAACAAACATTTTGTTCGGGTGTGAGTCCAGCTGAAACTGACCAAGTCACCAGAACACTAGTAAAAGCGCAATCTTGAAAATAAATTGTTTTTCTATGAATCAGCACATGAAATTTAACCTCTTCCCATAAAAGAAAGGATCATATTTGCAAATGACTGCCCTTGATTCTGAAACATTGATAGCAAGGCTTTATCTTCAGACTTCTAATGAGTTTGGTACTGCAAAAAAATATGCTAATTTATTGTACTTTATATGCAGTTTTCCACTGTGAATAACAAGGTGATTGTATGGCCAGGGCAGCACTGGGCAATCTGAAGCAGCCCTATAAATACAGGTTGCACATTAAGGTCATGCTGGTCTCATTTGGTGGTGTCATCACAAGCCATAGAAATCCCTGTAGCAGCAAAGACACATCAGAAAGCCACAGCTACAGCTATAAGTTCTTTGCAAAGCAGAATAAAACCAGCTGTTTCAAATAAGAGTTACTACATATTTAAATTGTGCCAAATGTAAAACAATATGAAAACACAAGGAAACCCCTCCTGGACTGCAATTATAAACCCCTGGTATCACCAGGACTGTGGAGTCAGCAAAACTCCATGACAGTTGGAATGATGTCAACACTTCATGCAAGTCTCACTTCTGACTTTGGGTGGTTTTCCTCAAATGAATTAAGTGCAGTGAGAAGAACAAGTCTATGCAAAGCTTGCAGAATTCATGCAGTGTTGCTTGACAAATTTGCTTTTGTATTTCCTTTCATTTACTCAGATTAGAAGAGGGAAGAAGAGGGGCGACCTGGTGATTCTTGGCCTACCTCCTAGCTGAGCACTAGGAACACAGATGCTGTCCTTTTCAAATCTCAGATCTGCTCCTCCTACAGCATGCTGGGTTTGGTGGACTTCCAGTTTCTTGTGGTAGTGATGCACAAAGCAGTTTCCCTACTCCAAATCTCCAGACGCAGTGAGGAAGAACCAGATCATCTGACAAGCAGAATTACATGATGGGGGAGACCAGTGACTGTAAAAAAAATTATTTGACTAGAAGGAGCGTTGTGTTTTCAGGAATGAACAAGATGTTATGAGGTAGGCAAACACCCTAGACATATTTGACCTATGCCCAAGGAATGGTCTGGAACTTTAAGGAAACTGTGTTTCTTGTACTGGCTAGAACACTGAATGAGCAGGTAAGAAAGTCTTAGAAAGTCTTGCCAAGCCCTTCCATTATATGCTTCAGTAAGAACAAGCTTCTGAAAAAGAAAAAAAGAAAAAAAAAAAAAAGGAGAAAAAAACCTACAAAAGAGTAAAGAGAGAGAGAACAATTTAAAGATATCCTAGAAGGTGCTTGGGGCCACCTGCAGAAGGGTCAGAGGGGATTTATTGGCAGCTTGACCTCAACTGCACTCAGGTTGCCAGAGGCTCCTTGGGCTGGGAAGTACTTCATTTATGGTATCCGGTTTTCTGGTGGTGACCCCACCTTCCCTTGCAAATGCCAGGCAATCAGACAAGTAAGGAACATGCACTAGATCAGTAGGAGAAAAGCCTAAATCACATGAAATATAGCCCTTCTTTACCAGTACACCCAGCAAGTAGTAATTTCTGTAATTTGCTGGTGTAATTTTCTGGTGGGAAATGTTTTAGATGGACAGATAGACCACAGTTCTACAACAGGATACCGACAGGATGGCTCAGAGATATCTTCACCAATATATCTTGTACCAGAGTCACAGAAGGAGAAGAGAGGAAGGGCTGAGGCTTACATTTGTGTCCCATAAACTTCTCCTATCACTGTGGCAGGACACAGACTTCAGGGCAGAATCCGCCAGCCTGATCCGACCAGGAAATCCTTGCATTTTTTATGTATCCTCATGACTCTGTGCAACAAGGTTCATCACATCTGGGTCTCAGATGGGCTGCTGGAAGTTTTCTTTATTTTGTTTTAAGACAACAGCTTCCATGTATCTCACATGCACCTTCATCATCCTCCTAGGGCACAGTAACATATTAGGCATTGATTTGCAAGCAGAGCATTGAGAAAAGGAGAGTGAATCTCTCACCCAAGGACATTCAAGCACTGCAGTCTGGCTTAGAACTGAGCACTGGTATCATTGTTTAAGTGCCTCATTTTTCAGAGCATTTAAACTAGACGCTATTCTCAAGCCAGGCTGGATTCAGTGTGTCAGGTACAAAAGAAACAGGGTGACTGTGCTGTGCACTCCAACACCACTTGACCATTCTACATGTTCTGAAAGCTGTGCACTCTGACACACAGGACATTCAGTTGTGCACTGGCAGCCAACAAGGTGCTGCTCTATCAACCTGAGATACTACATCACAGTATATTTTGTCTAACAGAGAAGGTTTCCAGTGCCTAAACAGAAAGAGACAGAGCTGCTGCAGATAGTAATCTTCAAAATGATGCTATCAAGATATTAACATGTGTACAGCTTGGGGCAAAAAAATGTAGTGCTGTGACATGGCAATGGTGCACCATTTGCTTTGTTGGAAGATGTAGCATCTCTGCTGTGCTCTCCACAGGCTCACTGGCTGGGCACAATCAGATGTGAGTCAGGACTGTCTGACTCAGCAGCTGTCCAGACGGCAGGTCATCTGCCAGTGCCAAAGATCTGTTACTCTGCACTCTTACATGGCAATACAGAAGGAATGCATGTCACCAACATCTAGCTGTAACACTCAGCTATTAATCACATGGGTGCATAGAGCTCCCAAGATAAGACTGAATACATACATTGTGGTTCAGCAGGAAAATGTCTGTTCTTCTTTTTGGCCTTTTGAATTTGTGATCTTTTGAAATCTGACTTCCCTCACTCACCTTACCCTGCAGCAGTTGTATGGCCTTGTGCTGCAGAAGAATGATGCTGCCTGACAGGGTATCAGGAGCCCACTTGCCCAGCTATGTGAACCTTTGTGGCACTGACATTGGGTGGATCTTGTCTTGTGGGACCATCAAGCCCAGATCTGATCCTTCTGAGCTAATACAGAACGTTCACCTTGGTCTTCTAGGAGCAGGCATAATTTTGGGTGTCTCCCTCAAAAATGAGTCATCACTGTCCTATGCAAGATCAGATCTCTGCAAGCTGTGGAGTTGGACAGCTTGAGGCACCCAAATTCTCAAACCCTTTGTCAGAGTTTATACTAGTGCTGACTCATTTGCCTGCACAGTATCTGCATCAAGACAGAAGCAAGAGATGTGGGCAGAAGCTCAGCCACTCCCAGACATGTTTCCTGTGGTAAACTGTTGAAGGCAGTTTTCAGAAGCCTTTACAATTCCAATAGGCTGGGTTTTTTTGCACAGGTATCACTGACATCTTAATGCCTTCACCTGCTAACAACCTTCCTTGCTATCTGTTCATTTATTTGTTCAGTATTAATCATTAATTTGTAAAAATATTCATCAGTGTAACTGCACTGCTGAATCTCTGTGGTCTTTTATTTACCCTGCCTAGATTTATTTCACACAGAAGATTGGCACAACTCCCTAGAGATACAAAACTAATGAAGGATTAATTTCCATTGTAACAATTATTTGCCTATCCAAGTTATAAAAAAAGAAAGCCTGGCATGTAGATGACATTGAGTGAGACTCTTTACAGGAAGTAAGTGCTTCAGTCTGGAGATTTAATGTAAAACTGTGATAAACACAAACAGAATGTATTTTTTTGTAACAGTGACGCTTCAATTGCAATATTCTTGTCAAGGCTGGCTATTCTACCAGCAGTGCAACAACAACTACACCACTCCTGTGAACCTAAGGGATGAGTGGAATATTTTACCCCCCTTAGGTCAATTCCTTTTGAGTACTATGCTACAAGTATTATGTCCTTTCTCACTTGAAATAATTTCCACAGATAACCTTATCTTCACTTGCATGTAGGTTATAAGTCACTCAGTAATCAAAGAGAAAACATGACAGTGATGCAGATAAAGCTACCTACACATAAGAGACTTACAGACCAAATGGCAAGGAGGATGTATTGTTGATTATTGATAACAGAAAGCCTGTAATAACCATATTAAAAATCATCAGCGTGATAAGTCATCAAATGCAGAACTATTGTCCACTGGGGCATAAACATCAGTTACTACAATGATGACAATATATTTCCAGTGATTTTTGAAGATCTAATGTCATTCAGTCATTACAACTCTAGCAAAAAAACCCAGCTGATAGTCAGCTCAAATATCAGAATAACGGACCCCAAAGCTCTGCTGGGCTTTACTATTGCTACCAAAGGCAATTCCATAGTGCAATGGACACAAGGGAAAGGATGTGGGCACTTCCTGCATGTTCCCATCTCCTGCTGTGCTCCTAGTTCACCAGTGCATCCCAGCCTGGAAGGGGCAATTGCAAAGCTCCTCATCTTCTTTTTAAAGATCAGAAATCTTTCCACTGCCAGTTCCTCCTAGTTTCTGCATCCTGACAGAGCTGCCAAGCCATTGGCAAAGGTGCCCAGATGCTCTGCAGGAATGCCAGATGGGGAGCAGCCCCAGCCCCACCAAGCACTGGGATGTAGGCTGCAAGGCAGGAGCAGAGGTTGCAGGGGGCAAAGACAAAATAGGAGCAGCTAATCCTGTCAGAGGGCTCCTGCCATCAAAACGTCTAGGGCACAGTGTGAGATCCTAGGAATAATACAGTTATTATCTATCAGCTCCATGTTAATGTCTTATTTTCTAACAGGGAAAAGCAAGCAATGCATTTTTCTGCTTTAAAAGAGAGAATATACTCTTCTATTCAAAAACAGTTCATCATATTTTTCCCTTTTTACTGACTGCTAACTGTAAGAGACTACATGAAGTCAGGATCCATACCAAGAAAGAGGATGGCAGGCCTACAATGAACGGTGGTTTTTTGTTTGCCAACTCACTGCTGACATCAGCAAAGAGTAGTCACTTTGAATAGTGCTGTTAAAAAATGCAGCACTATCAGAAACAGAAATTCATTTCAGTTGAATAGTTCTTGATGCAAACTATGCAAATCTCCATCTTCAAAGATAATGTAGGGGGGACAAAGTGTAGGCCATAGATAGGACATCTTAGCCCTTGCTTGGCTCCTTGATCACCATCCCACAATTCCGAAGGGGTTACAGCCTCCTTTGAGCATCCACTGGCTCTGGTGTGGGGTCATCCACGGGCTGAATGTGGATCTCTGCTCCCCCATGGACCTGTACGGGTTGCAAGGGCACAACTGCATCACCATGGGCTGCACGATGGGCTGCAGGGGAATCTCTGCTCTGGTGCCTGGAGCACCTCCTGCCCCCTCCTACTTTACCAACCTCGGTGTGTGCAGAGCTGTTTCTCTCCTCTCACTCCTATCTCTGCCTGCAGTCACACAAAGTTTTCCCCTCCTCAAATAGATTATTTTGGAAATTCTACCACCATCACTGATGTGCCCTTCCTTGGCCAGCAGCGGGTCTATCTGAGAGCCGGCTGGCACTCGCTCTGTTGGATATGGGAAACACTTCTGGCATCTTCTCACAGAAGCTACCCCTCTTAGTCCCACCTGCCACTACCAAACCCTTGCCACACAAACCAAATACACATAAAGAGCAATCATTTCTCAAAGATGCATCCAAACATACCATATGAGTACCTGAAACACTGTAGGAGGTGATCCAGGCAGGACTGCATTACAATTTCTATTTCCTCCTGCAACTGGGACTATTAAAACATTATTTGAAAAATCAAAGGAATGGTAATTTAAATATGTCAGGGAGTCAAGATAAGTCAATGTACCGTATCATTTTCTGCAAACATGAGCTCAAGGGGATAAAGCTAAAAACAACTGTTTGAATTTGTGAAAGCAGACAACGCAAAACCAACTGAGCAAGGAAGAACTGCAGACAACACTGAAAATAGGGCAGAAGTCTTAATGTCTGATAGCATTTAATTTCAATTAATGTACTAATACATTAACTAGGATCTTGGGCCTAAAATGTTGAAGGAAACAAGATGTTTTTGCTGAACAGAGATTTTGTAATAAATGCGTTCACATATCTGTAACTTGTGCTTCTGCAGTTCTTCCAGTGTTATTAAAAGGTAGTCACTCCACCTGCTTTGAAATTTCAGGTCTTTGACACATCTGGTTATATCTAATCCCACACACTTCCTCAATTGCTGGGAGCTTAAACAAGTACTTCAAGATCAACCTAAAGACATCTGTCAGCATCTGCAAATAATGAAGAAATATTCCAAAACACAGTTTTGTTAGCCATAGCAGTTATTTTAATAAGGAAAATGCTGCAAGGTCATAGTCATGTGGTCACTTAGTTTGGAGCAATTGATCCACAGAGTGTCACCAAATTATCAAAGTGGTGAATTATCAAAATATTATTTATCTTGTGCCTATGTGTGATGTGCAGACAGTGTTTCTGTGCTAACTGAGCAGGTAGTAGAAAAACTACCATTTCTAAGTCTCGTGGGTGTAAACATAGATACTAATTTGTGGTATGGGACTGTGGAAATAGATAACTAAAGTGCTAATTTTTGTGATTTAAAAAAACATAGCTAACAAAATCTGACATCGCCATGATTTGATTTATTATGGATGTAATCCAGGGAATTAATAGAATAGCATGCTATGGATCCAGGTCTAGGCTTTGTCCTTTCAACTCCCTTAGAAACCAGAAAAAGGAAAATAATTCATTTGATTAATAAAATTCCATGAAATTCTGGTCTCAGGAACTTTGAATGGCCAGTTTGGATATTCATGTAAACCTTCATGTAAACCTTCTGTCTATCACTGATCAAATAACTGGCTTTTTCTTTTAATTAAATATCTAATTTTCTTTATTTCTGTAAATACAGAAACACTGGAGCTTTATTTCCTTGGTACATTCTAGCTTCCTTACACTGTATCAAGATGAGGTAAGAACAAATTCTTGGAGATAGTTTTTGTAAATAAAAACAGTAAGTCTGTTTCAAACTCCTATGAGTCATTCAAATGGTAGAAGTAAAGTAATGTTTTTTATTCCCCACTGAAAATACTTTATTAATGCAAAAGAAATACTAGATCACGTGTATAAATTTACTGCTTTGGTTCTAAATGATACCCTGTCACAAGACTAACTTTAAATGTGTGAGTAGTCTTCTAAATTAAATTATTCCCTTTTCTAAATTAGATATGCACATAAATAATGAGCTCACATTATGATAACCAAAGAAATTAAAACAATCACTGACAATCAATCCAGTCCCCATACAAGCTACATGCAGAGTCTGTATTTTTTTCCACTTTTCTTACAATTCTAGAAGTTATTTTTAATTTATGAATAAATTTTAATAGCAATACATTAAACAGATGCAAAAATAGTGAAGGATGACAGATTATCAAGTGCTATTTCCATTTTTTTTGCCCTAAAATGTTATCTTCCTTAAAAATTAAGAAAAACCTCAGCATTCAAACAAAAAACATTTTACTACAACTCTATTAAGCAGAAATAAAAATCCAAGGGTGGAAATTTCTAACTACCTCTGGTCATGCTTTGCCATGGTAGATGATCTGTACTATATGGAGGATGTTCCTCAAGAAGTGAGCTTCCTGTTAGGTTTTCATTAATCAAGGTATCACAGTCATTTCAAATTCCTTTGTTTCTGAAAGGGGATTAGTTTTACAAGGATCTGCATTAGAAATCTTGCATTACAGGTCTTTTATTTTATATGTTTCAGAAAGACTTCAGGCAGAGAAATATATTTTTCTCCCATTTGTTCCATATTTTGTCCTTTGCACAGAAAAAACACAGCCACATGTAAAAACTGACTGCAACCTCATTATTCTGCATTTAACTGAAGGAAAAAGGATTCAAAAGTCATCCAGCTACACTATCTACTGAAATGGATTCAAAATAGCAACACTGTCGGAAAAAGCAATAGAATATTGATGTTCCTACTATTAGTGTATCAAGAAGGTAAAGAAAATGATGAATTATCATCATCTGTCATTGGAAGGATACAGTAAGCAAATGCAGAGTCTTCCTTCTAGATCTCTTCTGTTGCTGCTTAGTGCTGATAAAACATTAGTTCTGGGACCAAGCCACAGGACTCGAGGCAAAACATCAACACACAGAGAAGAGATAGAGAATTTTCAGTTCTAAGGCTATTTTAAGGGCACCTCTTATAGAAACCATTTGTGATCTCCATGCATATGCTTGTGGATTGTCTGTCTTATGCCTCACTATAAAATGATGGGGTAGAGCTAAGACCTGTTTCTGACTTACATTTGTAATTGTCTTCATCATCACAGGTCTGCCAATTTTTTCTCTGATTGTAAGCATTTACCTTCTGGCTTCCAAACTGATTTTATGAGCACATAATGCTCTGCCTTGCCATCATCAGTCTTTGCAGGCCAGCTCTCTACCAGGCTGATCCCCAAGGCATGGATACTATGACTCAGCAAATGGACACAGATCCTGCCCATAACCCATATTGCTAGTGGTCAGTGTTGGCCATGAACATACCCTGTTCCACTCAATAACCCATAACTTGCTTTCTCCATAGGGCTGCAGGGCAGATGAGCAACAGTTAGCAAAAAGGAGAGAGTAATTGAGTGGGAAATCAGGCAAAAGCCTGTGAAAATCTGGGAGAAAAACTTAGCTGGAAGGCCTATGTTTATTATCATTGCTATTCATGCCAATGAACCTAATGCACAGATTTAGGCTAGAATAAATTAACAGAATGTTAATATAGTCAGAGAAAACCACAGACAGGAATACATGCTCCATGAGCACTGATTGATGTCATTTATTCACTAAAATATTTATCCTCCGGAAGACACACACCTATGCACTACATGCTGCCATCAGTTAATGTATCCCAAGATTCTACTCCTCCAGATAAGTTTGAAGTGCTTCTAAGGAAAAACTAAGCATCCCATGGCCTACTCCAGCTGTAACACACAATGAAAGCTGCCCCCAGGTACAGCAAGATGATAAAACAAGGCAGCCCAGCCCCCAGCAGAACCACAGTAAGAAAAAAACAAGAAACATACCAGAGGAGGGCAAATCTGCCAAGCTGCACCACAATAGCAAAGAAAAAAAAGAGGTGTTTATGGACTTAAATCAAGGTAGTGCTGCCAAAGGGCTGGGAGGGGAAGAAGCCAGTTTGGTCAGGTGGGAGAGAGAAGGGTCGTGAAAGCACAGTAGGGAAGGAGAGCAAAGTCGGAGAGAGATTTTGTGGCACCATAGTGTAAAAAAAAATTGCCTCTGTCCCAGCTTTTGCATAGCAAAAGTTTTCCTTGTTTTTCTGTTTTCAACCTTTGAGACAAGTGGGCATCTTAAAAGCGTGAGCTTTTGTAAAGATTAAGTGTTAAATCAGTAAATGCCCAGCACTAAGTCTACTGGAATGGTGGTAGGGTGGTGTCCAAGGCCTTTTCTGTACCTTCCCAAGGGTGAGACAGTACATAGCACTGAAGAGTATGCCAGTGCTCTTCAGTGCCACCTTGTTCATTACTGCAATCAGTGTGATGCACATTTCTTCTGGTCTACAACCAGTATTTATTAGCAATTACTCCTGTAAAAACTGGAAAAGGGTAGGTGATGTGTAATGGATTTAATATTGGTCCCACCATACCTAGAGATTGCTGACCACTCACTAGTTTATGAAAAGACTAACAGGTAGAGTCTGAAGTAAGAGCAAATTAGTGTAAAGAGTTGTAGGAGCAAATATCAAATCACAAAAGCTCTTCAACCTCCTAAACCACAAGGAACTGAAATATGATCTAAATGTTGCTTTGCTCTAACACATCTTTGCAAATGGAAGATTATTATGCTGTTAATGCAAATGCATGAAATGTATTATATTCTTTCTTCTACTACACCATACATCGAAAAATAATATCATTTCATATTTTCCATTTTAAACACTATAAGCCAAATTTTCAAGTGACATCAAAAGGTCATTTTCAAAAAAATACAGAACAATTACATGGCTGGGTTTTTTTCTGTTATTTGACAGCGCCTACATAGCAGGTAATTTGTCTTCCAGATGGGCAATTATGTATCACACAGATACAGAAATGCAACCGATCTTACACCGAGTGTAGCTCTTAGGGATTTGGTGCCTTTCTGATAAGTAGAAACAAAGGGCACAATGAAAACCTGTTTCCCTGCTCCTCCATTACTATTAAATCCATACATGACTTTAACATTTTAAATATTTTCTGAGATCAGGTTTGGCTCTAGCAGCTCCTGCAAGACTGTAATAGAATGTAATCCAGTAGCACTGAGTTTTTCAGAAACTCTACTGAATTTACTGTCAGGCCAGTTGTTCTCAATTATATGTTTCTATGCAGATCCCTTTTATTTTTTTCTCTTCTTGAAAGAGCTTCTGCAATTTCTCTTGCTACCCATTGATCAGAGTGGCAAAAAATGCTGTATATCATTGAGAAACATCTTCTGGTACAGTAACTCCATTACCCCTACAGCTGCTGCTGCAGATGCAGCATATGCACTCTCACAACAAACAAGCCTTTCTTAAAAAGCTGTGAGGGTGTGTGGTGAGGCAAGATTCCTGCTCCCTGCCTGGGGCAGACAATGGTATCTAGAAAGTCTTTTTAGCCCCTTGACGTCTCACAAGGCTTCAAGTGCCACAATCTTCATCCTCTCTCTGTACTAGGATGTTACTGGGAGTTTTATAAATCACCTCCCTCCGAGAAATAGCACCTTTCAAGTCACATTAGCAGCCATCAGAAGAGTTTTGGTTTTGCCTCGATTGCTCCCTCTTTGCCCCAGGGCTCCTGGACAAGGCCATAGAGCCAGTCCTCCTCACTGTGAGTCTGCACCGTCTCCAGCCTGCCAGGATGAGGGAAACACAGACTCTCCACTCTGTGACTGCTTCCTGAGCGCTGATGGCACAGCCTAGATAGAGAGTCCTGACCTCAAACATACTTACCAGTCTTCAAACAAGCAGAATCGGCCCATTTTCTCAGGGCAATCATGCATGGCCCACAAGACAAATGTTTGCTAATGCCGCTTGAGTGGCTCGGAAGGCCAGTTGTCTTTTTTCCTCCCAAGCAGCTAATTTACAGTTAGTCATTTACATTGGTATTGCAGGAACTTGACTGAAGGTATTGGTTCTTGCTACAGTATTTTAAAATTGCCTTACTTTATGGTCCTTCCTTCACAGAATTGCCACTGTCTTCTGATACTGAAAAGGAGAAAATAATATATATTTTTGAAATGTATTTTTACTTTGTTATCTAGGGGAAATCAAGAGACAGAATGAAATCTGCTGCCCAGCCCCTACAGTACCAGCCATTTGAAGGGCTGACAGTTTTCAGGGACAGAGAAATGCAGAGAAGACAAAGCTTAAGAGTTAATAATTGGTGTGGCTATGGTTGGTAAAATATGCCAAAATTCTAAGTAGCCATATTACAGAACAGATCAATTCTGCATTTATGCTGACTGCAAAATCATTCCCCATGGTTTTTGACCACTGAGCCCTGGCTTTTGCTACTGCAGTTCCAAATCCTCTGGAGCACCCAGATATATGGTATCCAAGAGAGAAAGCAGAGGCCTGAGAGCTGGGAACTGATTTCTTCTCCCAGGTTTAAAAATAAAAAAAAGATTTCTTCACTTGAGTGAAAGGCAGATATGTGAATTAATGCTTGACAGTGTCGTTCTAAAAACAGGACAGAAGGCTTAAACAGTCACTTTTATGTGTTTTATGGCCTTTGATTTTTTTTCTGCATTATCAAAATTTTTACAGCACCAGGATTTTGCCAACTCTATGTGATACCAAGACAGGAAGTTCTGCCAAAGGATTTGCTTGAAGGTAGGAGAAGAAAGAAGAGAGTGTTCTTCAATTTAATGTCCGTGATGAGCAGTTTATAAGGTCTGCATATTTAAAGTACTTTGCATTGTTCCTGCATAATTTCAGCCTTACTTTAGAAGCAAAGACATGACTGATCATCTCAGCATTCAAAATTTTCCATTTCTTGACATCAGCTGACATTTTGTGAATTATTTACAGTGGGACACTAAAGCATACATTACATCTCTCCTAAAAGCTTAACTCTTTAAAGCTTCAAGGCGTCAAGGTAAATGTCTGTGTTTCCTGACATTGGGACATCTCACCCAAGGACAGTATGCAGGAGCCAAACTCACCCTTATGGCCCCTCAAACCTATTGCTGCCATTTTGTTATTCTGCAGATTCAGACAATATAATAAAGTACACTCAGCTTTTGAAAATTAGTGAAATCCAAAGACTACATTTTTTTCTTAAGGCAGGAAACTGCCAGGCTCACAGTGGGAACCTTTGAAAGACAAACAGGTACAGGCTCTGCTGTGGACATCCTCCTCACCAGCTGCAAATCTTCAAAGCTGCTGTAGCAAGGAAGACAGTCTAGTTCAGTAGATCCCC
>VYZT01019355.1:0-51079 GCA_013400735.1 Pomatostomus ruficeps | reverse complement strand
TGTTTTTTCTCCCTTCAAAAAAAAAAAAAAAAAAAAAAAAAAAAAAAAAAAAAGCCCTGAAGGTCACAGGTTTTGGAAGGACCTAAACAACAACAAAGTAGAAACTTTCCACCCCTCTCGCTGCCAATGCAGATAACGAGCTCGGTGGCACTGTCCTGGGCAGCACCGGGCCAGGGTTTACAGCATTTCAAAGAGACCATCGCTGCAGCTGAGTTTGCTCACCACCGTGGCGTCTCAGACATTTCCTTTTTAAAGTTTATTAAATACAAGTTATAAGTAATTATCTTTTCCCAGACATCAACATACATGACTTAGGGCCAGAAGAGCCTTCCTGGGTGGCTGCAGAGTACTCCAGTCAGCCCTGGAGTTCATTGGATTTGTTGGATTGTTTGGGGCACATTCCCTTGATGCCTGATGGGTTTTTGTCTTTTATTTTTATCCCTTTTTTATACATTTTATCCCCTTCCCTTTCCCTGTGCCCTTCACAAACACTCCCTGTCCCTCAGCCCTACATGTGGAGAACCCTTGGGGGCTGAGATTGAGCTCAGCTTGGGGCTTCTCTGAGGGGAGCAGACGGAACATCCCGAGTGTCTCCAAAGCAGAGGCTCCAGCCTTGCCCGGAGCCTCCTCTCTGCAACAGGTTTGTTCAGCTGGGCTGGAGTCTCCCTTGGGGGGGTCATTAGAATGGGGGACAGTTCCCTCATTGGTTCCGTTTCTCACTGGGGATTTGAGGTCGATCTGCTCATTGCTGAGCTCCATCCAATTGGATCCGCGTTGGACCCGGGGGTGCTGCTGGGCTGTTCCCACCTGGGCCAAGTTGTGTCCCTGGGATCCCATGAAACCCAGGGAATGCCCTTTGCCCTGCGCTGCTGGGGCTGCCTCGGCTTTGTACCGGCCCTTGGGGCATCACCCTCAGCTCAGGGTGGGCTGTGGCTGCGAATTCCCCGGGGGCAGCAGCCCAGAAGGTGCCCGTGGTTTCCAGTCCTGGCCCTAAAAGCGCAGCACAGGCAGTTTGTGGGCACTGGATGCTCTGCACGCTCTGATTTTCACGTGACCAACATTCATCTGTCAGTGGTTCCCAAAGCCCAGGGGACAAGAGCAGCAGTGGGGCTGATGTGTTGCTGTGTCTCCTCCTCTCAGAGACGAGGCCAAAAGCACAAGAACACCCAGGAACAGCCACCCTTACCTAAAAGATTGCCTCAAGCTGCAATAAACTAATAATGAATATTCAAATAAACTAATAATGAATAGCAAATAAACTAAAACACAATAAACTAAAAATGAATATTCAAAAGAGTAAATCTTTGAAAAATATTGACACGGCTCATTCCACTGAACTCACCCCAGCAGTATTTAAGGGATCAATCCCACATTTCCCTGCTTGCTCAGCACCCCAAAGCAGCACAGGAAAGGTTGGGACGGATCCCTCCACCCAAGGAGACGCTGACCTGAGTGCAAGGGATGGAGTTAGAGGGAAGTGTTATAAAAAAAAAGCAATGAAAATCCTGCCAGAATTAAAAAGGCCACAAGAACTTTGCCTGAACTAGTAGCTGTTGTTTTTATTGGATTATTTTATGGGGTTTTATGTTGTTTAATCGAAGAAAGAAAATGGATGCCATAAAATATGCAGAGCTAACTGGGGCTGCCGAGTACATTGCTGGATATTGCCAGTAATGCCATTTCCCCTTCACTGTCAAAAAATAAAAATATCCTCCTTTATACCCCTGTCACATGGAACAGCAGTCCTCTCACGCTTGCCAATCAATCATCCCCGAGTGCACCTTTACCTTGAGCAGAATGTGCCAGGACGGTGAATAAGGAAACCTTAGGAAATAATCTCCCTTTCCACAAGATAGAATTCAATTTCCAGCACAGCTCGGACCAGTACTTTCCTTGAAAAGGTGGCACCATATATTACAGCAGAAAAGCATTTTTCTGCCGGTAGTGAAAACTTTAGTGAGCATTATGATTATGTGGTTTGTACTCCAGGCCCCGATGACCGGCGAGCAGGCTAATAACGTGCGAATTCTGATGAGAACAGCCCTCCAGCTGGCATAAAACAGCACAGACTTCTTCACCCTGCTTTTTTTTTTTCCTTCCATTCTCCTTTCTTTGCTGTAAGATTTTATTTTTTCCTAACCTGCAGACAACAATTTTCCAAGCTCCTCCTGAGGAGTCAGCACTTCACCCTGGTGCTCAGGTAGCCCCACTCAGCCCTTTGGCCACGGGGCCAGCAGCTTTTATCTTTGGTTTCTGTGGATGGTGCCTCTCAGGAGCTTCTTGAACATTCTCTGCAGGCAGATTGAGCCTTCGCCAATGATTTTTTGAGTCCCCCTGTGGAACTCTGCAGTTTTGGAAAAGATTTTGTCTCTCGTCCGAGCCCAGCTGTGCAGCAGAGCCTGGCTGAGTCCATAATCCACTGCACCAAAACCCAGGGAAAGCCCCACAGAGGGGTCCTGCCAAGCCCTGTCTCCCTGGATCTGCTTGCAGTGTTTCTGACTGGGAAGATGAACAGACAGTTCTTTGCCTCTGGACTCCCCAAAGCTCCAAGTCCCAGCTTTTGCTCTTCAGATCTGGCCAAAATCTCGTTCTGCAAGCTGCTGCCTGACAGACAGAGCCCAGCAGCCCCAGAGCCAAGGATGGGCAAAGAGTTCGGGAGGATTCAGCCCTCCAACGTGTGTTGCTCACAGTGCTGCCACAGCTTCGAGAGCTCGTCCAGCCTTGCAGAGCTGTCAGGACAATTTACCAGCCACCACACAAAAATTCCTCGCCGTTTACCAGCGAGATTGATGGCAACGCAAGAAACTAATGGCATTTCACTTGTCTGTCAAAAGAAATTACTCATCCTGGGCCAGCAGGATCGGGAAAGGATTTTTTAATCCTTACAGCGATTTTTAAATTAAACTCTAGTGATTGTAGGGCTGGAGACCAGTCAGAGACAGCAGCTGGCATCAGGATGGATTCCAGCGTGATGCAGCCTGGACAGACAGGGCTGGCACAGCAGTGAGCAGGGGGACAGGCAGCTGCACACCGCGCTGCCGACTCCTTCTCAAAACATTTGCAGCCTTCAGGAGGCCAAATCCATTTCCAGATCGTTAATCTCTAACAAAGCCCTGAGTCCTGGCAGCGTGAGTGTCATAAAAAGTTGGGGACATACCAGGACAAAAAGGCCATCATCAAAGTCTGGAGGCTCCAGTGGCAGAGGAACACGTCCCATTTTCTCTTGATATTCAGAAGAGTGTAGCAGGGGAAGGGCTGAACCCGCTCCCTGAACCAGCAGGGGTGACAGGGCCAGTCCCTCTGGAGCTTTCCCTTTCCTTCCCAACACCACACTAAAACTTCCCTCATTTTTTAGCATTTTCCTTTCCCCCTGCAGCTGCTGCCACCAGGACTTCCCTGTCCTGGTTTCACCTGCAGAACCAGCACTGTGAGGACAGCACATCCTCCACCACGGCCCGGTCACAGCATCCTCGTTAAACGAGCTCCAGTTTGGGGACAAACAACATTCCCTCGGGAGGTTGCCAAGGGGGAAGGACTGAGAAAGCTCCTGGAGCAGCAGCTGGATCTCACAAGCACGAGCACAGGAGGCTCCAGCCCCCAGCCCTGCCCTGGGAACTCCTGCAAGGCAAAAAGCAAAGCACAGCCCAGCTTCTGAGGATGCGGATGAGCCGCTCTCACAGCTTTGATTCTGACCAGCCTGTTTCCTTGCCCGGTCTTTCAGATTCCAGCTCCTCACACATCCTCAGAATCCAGATGAAAAACATCTCTGCCAAAGGTCTCGGTCAAAAAAGGAGGAGGAGGGACAATTCTTGATTGGAGAAGACTACACAGGCCTAGGCGCTGGATATCAAGGGGCCTCTTAAACTTCCAGCATGTCAAGAAAACACTGTTTGCAACCACAAAACCAGGCTCTCCCACTGAGGGGAGTTGTGGGGCACAGAATCAGCCGCTCTAAATCCAGCCAGAATCCATTCTAACTCATTCAGTGATTTTCAGTGACGAACACTCACAGTGAGATCCTGCATCCAACTGAGCATTAAGCACTTCCCGTTCCCGCTCTGCTTCTCCGATTCTACCAGTCCCTAACCCTGTTAGTCATGAATTCTTGATTAATGAGCCTTGTATGGAGGATGTGAATACTGAGATTGCTCTGATACCCAGGCTGGGAGCACAGGCAGACAATCGAATTCAGCCCGGGGATCTGCTGTGCTTGGGGGGGATTCCAGCCCTCCAATAAAGGCAATCAGCTGTGCCGCCGCGCTAACGAGGGGCAGCACGCTGCGCTGGCAGCTCCGGGGGGCTGTGGGATGGTCTCACAGCCTGGCAGCTGGGGCACAACCATCTCCGTGTGCTGGGGATGTTCAACAGCTGCTCCTAAACCTGGGGCCCGTCAAAACCCGGTGCTGAGCACAGCCAGGGTGGTGCCAGCGTGGTTTTCCACCAGAATCCTTCACTCTGAGGAACGCACACACACATCCCTGAGCTGGTACAGCGAGGACCAATAACCCAGGGCTAAACTAATTATGGCTCGTTATGCTTGAGCAGGAAAACAGCAGCAGCTCCTCTCCTGCTTCGAGGGGACGTGTAAAACAAGCGGCTCCCTGGCTCTCCTTCCCGGGCCTGCCAGGCAGGAGCTGTCTCTCGGGATTCTGCAGCTCCCAGCATGGCCAGAGGAGCAGGTTCCTCCAGAGCTGGGATGTGGGGACAGGCAGGACAGCTCTGCTCTCCAGGCCTGGCAGCAGGGATAGAAAAGGCCCTCATCAGCCCAGCCTTCCTGTGGACTTGGACATAAAAATGAGTTTCTCAGGACATGAAAAGTCTGATATAGCAGCGAAAAACGAAAAGATAGTTTTTCATTAAATAATATCACTCATCACCTGCCCATGAATACTCATAACAATTTGGGGAGTGAAGGGGGAACCTTAATTACGCTTGGAATGGTTTATAAAATGCACCAAGATGGAAGAAACGCTCCTTGTTCTGCTGCAGCAGGCACTTCCAGACATGTTCTAGAAGCTACTCCTACAGACCAGGGGATTAATTCCTGAAGCCAAGCCCTCTTCCCTCTGAGCTCCTCCCCAGCTCTGCACAGAAAATGACCTTTCCTGATCTTAAAACATCTTGAAAAAGACAGAAAGATTAATTATGCTCCTCCCTACTTCATCTTCAGGGAACATCTGAGTGGTTTCCACAGCTGCGAAACCTTTATGTCCACGCTCCTTTTGACTGCACTGCTGAGATATTCAAAGTCCCATTAAAGCAGAGGGGAAGACCCATTCACTGAGACTTCGGATGGGAAGGAGGTGGGGGAGGGAGGCTTAAAATTATCTTGCACTTAACTTAAAGAGGCAGCTGGAGGAGATTTATTCATCAATCAAACTCTCCCCCTTCAAAGAGCCACCCATTCTCGTGGTGCTCCGCTGGGATAAAAGGTTGAGAAATGCAGACTCTGCTCCTTCCTACAGCAGGTCCATGGGTGGAAGAAGAAAAAAGCGAAGCGATCTGCCTTGAATTTTTATGGACACGATTTTGCACCCACAAGTCACAATTGTTTTCCAGTGGCAGCGTTAACGGGGAGCTGGAGCTCGGCGTTGCTGCGCTGGGTGTTTGTTGATGCCTGCCAGCTTGTGGCTGTAATTATTTCCTGCAGCAATTACTGTCACTGTATCAGACCTCAGCCTCCAGTCAGGTCCTGAGGCGCTGGAGGGGCAGTGGCTTCCCAGCAAGGAACTGCTGATACAGAGCCTTGCTCTCAATTACCACTGCCAATAGCTTGTGGATATTAAAAGTGAAGACTCTGTTACCGGGCTGAGATTGCTTTCTGATCTGATATCCAGGCTATAAATGATGTGATTTGCTGATGAAGAGCTCAAATTGCAAAAAAATCCCTAAATATAAGGCTGACATCTTTTGACTTTAAGTGGCGCTGAAAGTGCTCCGCTCCTTCCTGCTGGTGGTGCCTTCCTGACTTGACTCTTCACTGTCAAGACATCGTCCTCGATTAACTTCAGGCACGACTATTCTCAGCCTTAACACTCTGCCCACCAGACTAGCAGTGGGTTTCCAAAGTGGGTCTGCAAGCTGCAGTCTCAAGCTCATCTATTAAAAATACCAATATTACCCATCTTTTCTACTTTTGGAACGGTGAAACCTCAGCAGAACCATCACAATCAAGTTCTGACTTAGCCCTGGGAACATTTTATCTTCTTTTCACTCGGGGAACCCCTTTCTTTACTGAATATTCCCGCAGTTAAGATCTCTGTGCAGTTTTATTTGAAATTAAGTAGCCAGTGTCATCCACGTGGTGCTGCAAAGACTAAACCTCGATCTTAAGCAGAGTCAGGGTTTAATTTCCCTGCGTGCAGCAGGTGAGGTGGGGAAAGGCTGGATTTGGAGAATGTAATAAACACTCACAGGTGAGCATAAAATATAAATGCAAAATGCATTTCCTCATATTTATTGCATTTTTTACATCTAAATCAGGCAGATTTCATTCCACAGATTGAGACTGATCTGAAGTAATTTAGTGGGAGGCTGGTAGTTGAAACACATAATCACATTTCTAGAACAATGTAATTACATTGAATTTAATGTGATTTCCTGCCACAGGTTTCGAAGTGCAGCCTCCTCCACGTTCTCAATTTATGCTGAACATGACACTTGATGTAAAATTACTTTTGCACAGCCAGGTAGGGGACTGCATAAGGGGAGGAAAGGCTCTGTGACCACCTGAATTCCCCACGACCACCAGGCACATGCCAGCCACGAAGCACCAGTAAAGCTCCAATCCGGAATTTCTGGGAAGATGCTGTTTCAGCAGATAACCATTGATTTTAGATTTCATTTTCATTACGTGTCTCCCAAGGAACAATTACGCCGACCTTAAGGACCTGTGCTCTGCGGAGCAGAGAAATGGGATTGGAAATTCCGAGCAGAGGAGTTCTCAGGGTTTTGTGGGCTGCAGATGTTCCAGAGAGTGCTGCGTTAAAGACTTTTTATAAAGAGCAGGCTCATAAATGGATAGGGCAGGTCACGTCCATTAAGGAGTGCTGGGGGAAAAGCTAATGGCAACCTGAACGCAGACCAAGAGCCTGAATCCTAAAACAAACCCAAGGACAAAGGGCTGGAAATGTATCAAAGCCAGGAATAAAACAGCGCAGTCACTGGTATTTATTTAACTTTACAAATTAGTTAAACGTTGATTAGAGAGAGTGTGCAGGGCAATGCATCAGGAGAGCCCTGCCAAGGCACGGCGAAAACAGGAGGGTTCCTCTCAAAAATAAATAACCCCAGTTAAATAAACCCTAGTTACAGCTGATCCGATGAAATTCTGCCTCCCATGAAACAACTCCAGTAATCTCTCCGCAGCATAATTCCAAAGTTGTACAAATGGATCCATATTTACAAGCAATTTACAAACAGAAAGAAAAATGAATAAATTGATCAAAAATGCTATTTACTGCTGGCAGTTCATTTGACTTTCTGCAGAACGCTTCAACATTTATATTCCTTCGTTGGAATAAATAAGTATTGAAATATAATGGATAATGAAGCAGATGCTAAAAGGCAATCCAAGTGAACAGGAATTTTTCTTTTTTCCCCAAGACCAATATAAATCTGAATGAAATAAAAGTTGAAAAGTGCATTTGAAAGCTGGGGACTTTTATGAAAAGTAAACGAACAATGGGTTTAAAGGAGTATAATTACTGATGAATCACAACACGATGGAAATGGCCTTGGAGAGCTCCAAATGCATTATCCACTGTGGAGGGGGAGGGAGAACGAGGGAGGAAAAAGCCCCTAAAAGGAGACAACACTGAGCCCTCGCTCAGCTCAACCACCCCGCATGGATGCAGCAAAATCAACTCCATTTAGGTTATAATGCCAAATTTTAAGGTTATGCCATCCATGGAAGTTTTCTTTGGCTTGAAGAAAAATGTGGGAAAATCTCAAGACTTTCAGGCTCAAAACAAAGCAAGGAGAGACCTCAGTGCCTTCGAGGGGCTTTTGTCACCGGCTGCAGAGCGCTGCCCCGCGAGGGGCTCACGGTGACAGCACGGAGGTGGCAGCGACCGATGTCTTAAAATTCAGCTTTTCTATTTCCCAGCCCCTGCCCTGCTTTAGTGTGGAACTCTCCCACTCCCCACGGGCTGGGAGCTCCTGTTCTCCCATCCTGCTCAGACACAACAAATCCTCTCCAGGCTGCACTCAAGGACACCTCCTTGGCCCAGGCCCCCAAAGATGGAAACGGAGCCTCTAAAAGGGGGGACAGACTTGGGCTCAATTCCATCATCCCCTGCAATTGTCACTGGAGAATGAACCCTGATCTGGGAATGGATCCAAACTGATCCAAGTGCAGCAAACTCGTGCCCCAGGCTCCAGCTTGGGTGTGGCCTCTCCCGGAGAGGCTCTGCCTGCCCGAGGTGTCCCTGTTGAAGGCCCTGCAATCAATCCCCAGTTTATTCTCTGAATCCTGCCTGCCCTCTGCTCTGGGCAGTCTCTGCTCAGGCATCAGGATAAATGTGGATGCGGGACAAAACCCAGGGACTGGAAAGCTCTGTCAGGGGGGTGACAATGGATGGCTCCCCAGCAGATGGGGATGGTTTGTCCCAGGAAGGACTTGAGGAGGGTCCAAGGCCGGTGGGAGTCCCACAGGGCTCAGCCACGTCCAGCACACACAGCTCAGCCCTTTCCCCTGAGCCAAACTCCCCAGCAGCTGCAGCATCTCCAGGCTGCAAACCCTTAGCAGGGGCTCTTCAAAGAGCAAACGCAGTTGCTGCAATGAATTTTGGGCTGCAGCCTCTCGACAGGTGCCCATTTCTGCATCGGGCAGATGAGTGGCACAACCGGCTGGAAGGCACAGCTTCATCAAAACCAAAAATGCTCTGAGCAGATTTTCCCGTTTGTTCCCTGCAAAGCTGCTTCCTTCAAGGTGACTCGAGACAAGAGGCCGTTTGCTGAGACAATGAGATTTGCCAGAGGTGCCCCTTTTCATCCCTGATCGCCTCCTATGGCTCAGGAGGAGAATTCTGTGAAGATACACGGGAGTCCAGCAGTGGAGTCAGAACTTTGACTAATTTAAATCATTCAGTAGCAAACCAGAACCAACCAGACACAAACACTTGGATTCAACCTTGGCCAGAAATGGTTAGAAATGAGAAACAATTTGGCTGTGGCAGGATTACCAGTGCATCAGCTGGGAGGTCAACCCAGCCATTCCGAACTTCCATTATGCAGCAGAAGGAATGCAAATCTCTGCTTACCCCATCCCCGCTCCACCAGTCACATATTCAGATTTCTTTCTGGAATAAGTGCAAATTTGCTTTGATTCTATGACATTTCATCACTTAATACATTTATAGCATGTCAGGGGAAAACTTGACTGAATTCACAATGCTGTACTGATTGAGTTCCTAATAGGAACAGCTGTCAGAAGGACTTGGAAGGATAAATTTCAAAATCACATTTCCTAGCTGGCAGAGGACTTTCTGCACTTTCTGTACCTACGCACAGAACTTTCTGGAGATGGACAGCCCCTCTCCTCCCAGCTGCCAGCAGCTCACGATGACACAGCAGCTGCTGCAGCCACACCAGTGCCTGCACCAGACTTTTTCTCCAGAGTGCTGCACTTGGGGTCAGAAAAAGCTTTGCTGGAGACTCGGGAAATGTGGGAAAGGAGGGAGAGACCAACTGAGGGGAGCCCACCCAAAAGTCCCCCAAGAACAAACTACCCAAGCACAGAGTGTGAGCAGAGAGCACAGGAGGCAGCAGAGCTGGAGGTCAGCATCTGCCTCAGCTGAAAATGGGGAAAGGTGGCACAGAAAACCAACTGAGCCCTTGGCCGGTGCCCCAGCCCCAGAGCTTCCTGCTCCTCTCAATCTCTACCTATGAACGGAAAAAAAACTGGGGGGTTTTCCTGTGTTCCTGATCCCTCCTCGAAATTTTCACATTTGTTTAGAAAGTCTTCAAAATAAAGCTTTCAAGGGAACCGAAGCATTTCCAAATTCTCTCCCTCTCTGCAGAGACCTGTAAGGCCCTGAAGTGACCTGCCTTGAGCACCTGTGGCGTGGGTAAACACATCGCCCTGTTTGAATTGAGCAAAGAAGGGAAAAAAACAGTGCTGTTCAATACTTGAAACCAGTGCTTTTGAGTACTTGAAACCAACCAGTTTCAGATAAATATTGAAAGTTGTCCTGATTGTTAGATGAGCAGCTTCTGCAGAGCGATTGCAAACGCTGCCATTGTTTTGCCACGCGGCCGCCAGCAGCTGGAAGCTCCGAGGTGCCCATTTCCATCCGAAATTTTCTATTTCCAACGCTTTTGGCAGTTTGCTCGCAGGGAGAAGCGCTTCCCGTCACGAGAGCTTTCAGAAGACCATGAGGAGTGAAGCCCAGGTGGCTTTTTTAAAAGTGAGGGCCAAGGCCAGCGTTCTGCAAACGCTCCTTTTGATCAGGAAATGGGTAGGAGCAGGTGCCGTGCCACACCCTCTGCACTGCCAGGCCAGACAAAGCCTTCAGTCAGGCCCACAGAATATTCCCAAACAAATGAAAAGAACGGTGGGAGGAATTCGCTTCAAAGTGTGTTCATTGTGCTTTCCTTTTCACTCAATATAATAATAATGTGCACCAGCTCCTCGTGGACAATGCTCTTCACTCCTTTTTCATGCCAGCACTTCAAGCACTTGTACTCGCATTCCTCCACCTAATCACTACCTCGCTGTTCTTAAAATCCATCAGGCACTAGGGGCCAAATCTTGAGGTCCCCACTCAAACCCTCTCTTAAAGGAGCTCTTAGGAGCATTTTTGCATGATTAAGCATCACAGGTTCTTTTTCCCCTAACAGATATTTGAATAAAGAACACAAGCATCGGCCTTGATCATTACCATAATGCTTTCATGTTTTCCACAATGCCACTCAAAAGCCTAAAAATATGGCATGGAAGCCCTGCAGGGAATTAATGCAAAGTGTCTGTATTTGCACCAGGAACCAATTGCTGAAAGAAAAAAAAAGGAGATCTGAAATAAACCTGGGGGATGCATTAGCAGAAGCACTCGTGAGCAACTTGCCCTTTAAAGCACGCATGGGACGAATCCATCTGGAGAGTCACTTCGAGGGGAATGGTCTGTAATCAAAATTAATCACAATT
The DNA here is from genome assembly GCA_013400735.1 of Pomatostomus ruficeps. Taxonomy (NCBI): domain Eukaryota; kingdom Metazoa; phylum Chordata; class Aves; order Passeriformes; family Timaliidae; genus Pomatostomus; species Pomatostomus ruficeps. Next base: position 39,933 of record VYZT01019355.1, on the reverse strand, counting down.
AATTCAGCCCTCGGTCCCTGCCACGGCGAGCGGGCTCCTGCGGTGAGCGCTGCGGGGATCGCATCCACCTCTGCTGCCGCGGCCGCTCCTGCTCTGCTGGTGCCATCAGCAAACGCTGCACCAGGACTCAGGCCAAATTTGCTTATCGGCTCTGAACCATGAGGGCAGCCAGCAGTGAGTGCTGAATGGGGCTCTTCGGGAGGATGTCATCTTTCTATTTATATCACCTCATTCTCCTCCTGCGGCTCCCTGTGGCAAACCAGCAGTGGGAATCAGCCAGCAGGAGCTAACAGGGTTATGTAAGGGCCCATTTGCTGTGCATATGCTCTGCCCCCTGAGGCAGGCAGTCACCAGGGGAGAGGTGCACCTTCCATCTCCCACGTCTGAGCACCTCAGAGCCACGGAGATGCCTCAGACAGCGTCCCCAGCCTGGCTGGAGCAGGACAGGGGGGGCCTGGGCAAGAGCAGAGAACTGTCACGGGGGCAGATCAGAGCCAGGCAAGGGAGGCCTCTGGGCTGGACAGGGATCCTCTGGAATGAACATGGATCCTCTGGGTGGATCTCGGCTAGACACGGATCCTTCTCTGGGCTGGACATGGATCCTCTGGGTGGATCTCGGCTAGACACGGATCCTTCTCTGGGCTGGACATGGATCCTTTGGGCTGGACATGGATCCTCCTCTGGGATGGACATAGAACTCTGGGCTGGACACATCCCTGGGCTGGACACGGATCCTTGTCTGGGCTGGACACAGATCCTCTGGGCTGGACACATCTCTGGGCTGGACACGGATCTCTGGGCCGGACACGGATCTCTGGGCCAGACACAGGTCTCTGGGCTGGACATGGATAGTCTGGGCTGGACACAGATCCCCTGGGCTGGACACGGATCCTCTGTGTGGATCTCTGGGCTGGACACGGATTCTTGTCTGCCCACGAAACTCAGCCCCACTAAATCAGGCAGGGAGTGGCAGCCCCACGTGTGGCTCCTCCCAGGGCAGTGCTGAACAAACACAACCCTCAGGCTTTCTGCCCGGGCTCAATCCCTTGCACGAAAGCAAAACATTTCCTTGATATGGAAAGGTGCAGCTTCCCCGTCTCTTGATCCCTCTCAGTCTCCACCACCTGTTTCCAAGCAAACTGGGTTTATGGACCTTGAGAGGTCTTTTCTTTCAAAAATATTTAACTTACACTTAAAAGAAACAATATTAATCCCTGTAATCCATGAATTATTGTGCCCTTCACCCCAAGGTATGTAAAAATGGCACAGACCCCATAATATGAGGGACTTTTGGCACCAAACCTCTTCGTCTCTGGAAGCATCCAGGGTTTAAAACCTCAAGGAAACTGTCTAGGAAAGCGAAACTCCTTAACACCAATTTAGTGTTAAGAATGTGACATGAAGTTTAAAGCAGGCATTTTAATTATGCATGTTCACATTTCTCTGTTTGCCGTGTTCTGCCATGAAACTTCATCCAAGCAGAGCTCACCGATACACAGCACCAAGGTTCTACCCGCAAGTAGAATCTGTAAATTCAGTTCCTCCAAGCATTCAGTGAAGACAAAACTGGTTCCTGCTGCCCCTTCTCCTGTCTTGAATGAGTATTTTGGGAGGTGTATCTCCCCAGAATAGCATTATCACTCCAAAAACACCCCAAGTTTGTAAATTCCTCTGACGTATATCCAAGATACGTGAAATTGAGCAACAGCAACCGGAAATGTTGGATTCTTTTCCCCATTTCTGCTGACTCCTGCCAAAGATGGGCTCTGCTGGACCCAAAGAAGGTGATCCGAGCCCCTGTCAGGCTCCAACACGGCAGGAAAAGACGGAGCCTTCACAGCAAATGAGGAATGTATCACTTTCCCCACCTTTTCTGGGATGGTGCAACAGAAGCCCAAGGAAAGCGAGCAAATCACTCACGGCCACAGCAAGAATAGCACCACAATCCCCAAGCCCAGGACACGCCACATACTTGTAGTAACAAAAAATATATCTGTCACTGCATGTCACCCGAGCTCATTCAAACCCAAAATTTATCACTTGCTTCGGACTCCAGCCAGGTGACAGCAAATACATCACGGAGCTGTCAACGATCTGCTAATCTGGGCTGTGAAGTGTAGGAATACAAGAAGCTTAAAAATACACCGCTCCTTCCGAAACCATAAATTTCGCTGGCTCCTGCTCACATACCACTGGGTAATAGGGCTGCTCCGGCTCCTTCACTCCCACCTGCTGCACTGAACCAGTTTTGTTTTGCGTGTCTGCTCAGAGAACGCCAATCAGCCCTCGAGGCGGGGCAGATCACCCGTGGGTATAACTGCGGGCACACACGGAGCCTCCCCGGCTCTCTGGCTGAGCAGTCACCAGGGGCAGACTGAACTGCAAAGCTGCTTCCCAAATCCCCGGGGGCAGGTGGAACTGCAAAGCTGCTTCCCAAATCCCAGGGGCAGGTGGAACTGCAAAGCTGCTTCCCAAATCCCCGGGGGCAGGTGGAACTACAAAGCTGCTTCCCAAACCCCAGGGGCAGGTGGAACTGCAAAGCTGCTTCCCAAATCCCAGGGGCAGATGGAACTGCAAAGCTGCTTCCCAAACCCCAGGGGCAGGTGGAACTGCAAAGCTGCTTCCCCAATCCCAGGGGCAGCTTGAAGGGCAAAGCTGCTTCCCCAATCCCAGGGGCAGGCTGAACTGCAAAGCTGCTTCCCAAATCCCAGCACAGGCACGAGACAGCTGGAATAACGTTCCTGCCCATCTGGAACCCTGATCTTTTGGGCTCTTTGGAACAGAGAAGAAAGGAAAAAGAAGAGAGGGAAGAGCTTTCCAAATCACGTGTCTGGGCTGCACCTTCGTGCAGAGAGTGCAGAAGAGGGCACAGTCCCGTGAGGGAACTCTCAGCCAAGGACTTCAGCCTCTCCTGGCTCATAAATTGGACAAAAATCCAAACCGAGGTGGGGGAAGGAGCTTTGATTACAAACACAGGAGAAGTTTCAAAGAACACTTCACAAGTACCAGCTTGTTTGTGACATTTCACACCGGGCACGTTTCTGGGAGGCCACAAACACAACAAACTTCCTTGCCACCCAAGCCATGATGCTTTTTGGGCAGCAGGCTCACCAAGGACTGCGTTATCCTGCTTCCCTAAACACTCCTGCCCCTCCAGCTGGGACCTGGCCTGGCTGGGGAAGAGTTGGACTCACTGCTTCTGCCAGGGAGAAAGCAGGGAGAAAGTGGGGGTAAGCCAGGGAGAAAACGGGGAGAAAAAACAGGGAGAAAACAGGGGAAAACAGGGAGAAGGGGGGGATAAAGTCGGGAGAAAGTCGGGAGGAAGTGGGTAGAAAGTAGGAGTAAGCCAGGGAGAAAATGGGGATAAGATGGGCATAAAACAGGGAGAAAGGGGGGATAAAGTCGGGAGAAGGCGGGAGTAAAAGAGGGAGAAAGTGGGGAGAAAGTGGGGATAAGCCAGGGAGAAAGTTGGGATAACCCAGGGATAACCCAGGAATAAAGTGGGGATAAATTCGGGATAACCCAGGGAGAAAGTGGGGAGAAAACAGGGATAAAACAGGGATAAAACTTGTGCAAGTTGAGTTCTTTAACTGAGTTTCTCCGATGCCAAACACCTCGGTGTAGCTGCCACTCTTCATTTCCTGCCCCGACCACAAACTTCAATTCTCTCTCCTCAGCACTTAAACAGCGCATAATTACAACTAATTATCGATCACCGAGGGATTACCAGTTGACAAATCCAATTTGCACGGTGTTACCGGGCAGGACTGGCTGGGCTGGGGAGGATGAGAGGTACCTGGGCTGCTGGGGAGAGCACAGGGGTGGGAGCTGGGGGGCACCAGCGCTGTCACCAAACCCAGCGGGTTGGTGGCACCTGAGGCCGATGTGTTTGGGGACCTGTCACACAAAACTCTGTAAATCTACACAAAGTGACACAGAGATTTACAAGCCTGCAAAAGCCCAGCCTTTTACATCTGTAAATGTATTCGATTTGGCTGCGTTGGTGCCACTTTCGCATTCCGTTTCTGCAAATATCCTCGCGAGCAACGAGCTGGCAGAAGCCTTCAGAGAAACAGCTCATTCCAGGCAGAAAAAAACCCGCTCAGTTTTCCTCCGAGCAAATTTTAAATGTGCATGCTTTGGTGCAGCTGCTGATCTCAACCACTTGGAGAATGAGGGGAAGGGGAGCACGGCTCACATGCAGCCCTTTAATGCATTTGGGAGCTGCAGCAGGGCAGTTCCCCAGAAATCAGGAGTTTGCTGCCACGTGCTCTGGGGTTGTACAATCGAGGCACTGTGCGCACAGAGCGTTTAGGAAAAAAGAATTAAAAAGAGAAATCCGAGAGAAAAATGCATGGAGCTGCTCAAACATCATTGAGCGGAGCAGAAAAGCAATGTTTTAATAAGGAGTCACATGATGGATTTTTCCCCAGTTGTTCTTCAATGGAGTTATTCACATAATTCAAGCAGACACAAATCCCAGTGTGAAAATATCCGCGCTCCCGGAGCCCAGTGGCAGCCCTTCCAGCATGACTTACAACAAAAGGCTGGAAAAGCCCACTCCCGTGGTACACACAAATTGGTTTATTATTAGAGCTCATCCAGCACCATTATTTTCTGACAGTAAATGTGTTTTTAACGGGATTGAAATTGCCGTGAAGAACATTTTTCTTGCAAATGTTTAACTTTTCTTTGGGGAGAAACCACATTTTTGTTTCACGTCTGTTTAGCATTAAGATGCATTTCCCTTTTCCATTCTGTTCCAAAAGAAGCACGACACAATTTAGAAAATGCTGCACTAAATCTCCCTGGCTCCTAAAAGGGAAAAACCTGAGAATGAGCCTTACATAAAGAAAGATTGCAAGTGCCTTAGTAAGGACTGTGTTCATTAAAAAAGACTCAAGTCTATTCTGCTTCTTGTCTATGAAGGTGAAATATGATTTTATTAAATGAAGCCCTTAATATGTTTGCTAAGACTCTGTCAGGATGAACATTAACTACATTCCCATTGTTTTTCAAGTCCGGAAAAGAAAAGTTGTTCAGCGAAGAGACGACCTCACTTAGAGCTCCTTAACCTTCAGACCAGCAGGGAAATTTGCTTTATGAAGTGCATTTGCAAGATCCAGCTCACACACGGGGCACGGTGCATTCATAAAAAAGAGAAAAGTCCACAGCTTTCAGAAATCATTTAAGGAAGGGAACGGGGCAAAAAAAAAGGAAGGAATAAACCACAAAAGGTGCATTTCAATTTGGGGGAGCAAAGTGCAAATATGAGACCTGAGCACTGCTGAACCCCGGGACGTGCAGAGGGAGGACAGCCCCGCACAACCCTGCTCCTCCTCATCCTCACCGCGGAACAACCCTGCCGGCTCCCTGCCCTCCGCAGGGGATCAACAAGTCCCCAGATGTCCCCCCGGGGAGGCGATTTTGGGGGAGGTGATGCTCTGAGTCCGTCCCGGGGATCAGAGCCGAGACAGAGCCGGCCCTGCCAGCCGGGGCCCCTGAACCACGGCGGACTCTTCCCAAATCGCCTCCCCTCGCCCTGCCGGCTCCTGCGGGGTTCTCTGCTCCAGACACGAGTCCGCTCTGCCCTCTCCTGGCCTGCGCTCGGCTCCGAGCGCGCCCTGCAGCCCCCGAGCCCTGCGGGATGCGGGGACACAGGAGGGAGGGCAAAGCCGGGCTCTGGGATGCCGGGATCCAGGAGGGATGGCAAAGCCGGGCTCTGGGATGCAGGGACACGGGAGGGCAAAGCCGGGCTCTGGGATGCAGGGATCCAGGAGGGATGGCAAAGCCGGGCTCTGGGATGCAGGGACACGGGAGGGCAAAGCCGGGCTCTGGGATGCAGGGACACAGGAGGACAAAGCCGGGCTCTGGGATGCAGGGATCCAGGAGGGATGGCAAAGCCGGGCTCTGGGATGCAGGGACACAGGAGGGCTCTGGGATGCAGGGATCCAGGAGCGATGGAAAAGCCGGGTGCTGGGATGTAGGGATATAGGAGGGATGGCAAAGCCGGGCTCTGGGATGCAGGGATCCAGGAGGGCTCTGGGATGCAGAGATCGAGGAGGGATGGCAAAGCCGGGCTCCGGGCATGACCTGCAGGATGGCACCTCCCTGCCCACCAACGCACCACCCCTGGCCATCCCAAATCCACCTGTCCTGGTAACAGACCCAACAGACAAAGCAGGAGCATCCCATCAGTCTTCACTGGAAAATAACATTTTTGGGGTAGAAGGGGCATCGCCTTCCTCCTTTTGGAGCAGCAGCTCTTTGGGGTGTATCACTGGAAGAGGAGCAATGCAAGCAGTGATTTGTGGAATGAAAGCAATGACAGACGTTCCTGTACAAACACCGTGAGACACTTCGGATGAAGCAACATTACATGAACAGGCAGAGCATCAGAACAATCATCACCAACAACAGCACGGGGGACACAGCAGTTCAGCAGAGGAAGTGGAAAATAGCGGATGTGATTTAAGAGGCAGAGAAAATCTGAGCTGGCAAGTTGTAATTACTGCAGCTGAAAGGCAGCCAGGATCCTGGGTGACTGCCTCCAGCCTCGGGAAATGCAACCCCGAATCCTTAAATGACCAAATAATTGGGAGCCGGGTTCCGCATGCCCAGCGAGGCACAATCACCGGCGTGGCCATGCCAAGGTGGAGTTCCAGCACTGCTGTGGTGGAGAGGCACAAACGCCACCCTGCCTGGCACTGCCGTGGAGAGGCACAAACGCCACCCTGCCAAGGAGAGCCTGCCATGGAGAGCCACAAATGCCNGAAGAGGAGCAATGCAAGCAGTGATTTGTGGAATGAAAGCAATGACAGACGTTCCTGTACAAACACCGTGAGACACTTCGGATGAAGCAACATTACATGAACAGGCAGAGCATCAGAACAATCATCACCAACAACAGCACGGGGGACACAGCAGTTCAGCAGAGGAAGTGGAAAATAGCGGATGTGATTTAAGAGGCAGAGAAAATCTGAGCTGGCAAGTTGTAATTACTGCAGCTGAAAGGCAGCCAGGATCCTGGGTGACTGCCTCCAGCCTCGGGAAATGCAACCCCGAATCCTTAAATGACCAAATAATTGGGAGCCGGGTTCCGCATGCCCAGCGAGGCACAATCACCGGCGTGGCCATGCCAAGGTGGAGTTCCAGCACTGCTGCCGTGGAGAGGCACAAACGCCACCCTGCCTGGCACTGCCGTGGAGAGGCACAAACGCCACCCTGCCTGGCACTGCCATGGAGAGGCACAAACGCCACCCTGCCAAGGAGAGCCACAAACACCACCCTGCCCAGCACTGCCAAGGAGAGCCACAAACACCACCCTGCCCAGCACTGCCGTGGAGAGCCACAAACACCACCCTGCCTGGCACTGCCAACCGCAGATCTCCGCAGCCAAACCCTGACCTGAACCAGATCTCCTCTGCAAGGTCATTTCTCTTCCCACGGTGGTACAGCTGCAGGGCTTTTTCAGCCATTCTTCAGCTCCAGCAGCCCGTAAGCATCTAATGTCTACTCAAAGGACATCATTCATCCATTTTATGGTTCCCAGAATGCAAAGATATCTACCCAATTTCCTAAGAAACATTAATATTCAAGTGTGGCTTTCTCAGCCCAAATCATGCGAGCTGAACAAAGTTCTCCTGACGTTTCATGACAAGGTGATTAATAATGCCGAGAAGAAGAATGAAATGATACCAGATTATAAACTATTGTAAATCTTTCAGTCATCCCAGGAATAATGAATGTAGATTTCTTAGGAGAGCAGAACAGATTTAAACAGAATCATTTTCGTCTTCTTGTCAGTCAAGAGGCTATTTATGTAGTATCAGAAAGAGACAAGGAGCTCGCTTCATCTTAAAAGGAGAGTGTAGCACGTTTCTTTAAAAACAAAGGATTCCAAACACCATCCTAAGGTAGAATTCCTGAAATTGTGAAAGAAAATATTGCATCTTAACCGTTATTGTTGATCACTGACCTTCCCTTCTCCAAGCAAGAGCCATAATGACAAGAATGAACTTAAAATATCTGAGCTGCCACGAACAACCTCCTTAAACACTTAAATAATTAAGGGAATGGTAAAACTCTGCTGGCCTAAGAATGCACTGGACCAAAGTGCCCCAGACTTCCTTGAGATGGGTTTTGGAGCCAAGCAAATGCCAATGCAAACTCTCATGAGCTGTTCTCCAAATGCTGTGCAGTTTCCAGCCTCCAGACAAAGTTTATGGCCTTGCCCTGCACGGGGAACCCTGTGCCCTCTGACCCCTCGGGGCACTCCGTCCTAGACATTACCTCAACACAATAATTAATAACTAATAACGCTGAATTTCAGCTGCTGGAATTCGCCCGGCCTAAATGTTCCGAAGGAAAAATGAATAATGCATGCAGAAGAGATTCATTTGGGGGAAAAAAATGTAACTTCAGCTTGAAATGAAGCCCTGGTTGCCTTGGCAAAGAGGATGTAATTGCTGTAATCGCTACATCTCACATAAGGTCGCTGTTTGAGGGAGTCCACAGTACTGCTATTCATTCTGCCTCTGCTCTGTGGCAAAGAAAGGACTACTCGTCCCAGGAGCATCGGGGAAATCGTTCTGGAAAGGTTTAAATTCTTTTTAAAGCGTTATTAGCTTTGGCAAATGAGTCAAAAGCCATCGTAGCCGAGGAGCATAGGTACTTACACCGCATTATGGAGGTGACAGCAGGAACTGCCACAATCAGGAGTGTTCTGGTGGTGTTATTAAAAACAGAGCCCAAACGCCACCGTTCCCTCTCCATCTGTGTCCTGTCCACCACCCACTCAGGGCTGCCACTGCCCCTAAATTTCCCAGAGAAGCACGGAGCCAGGACAGCGGCACGCACACGTGTGCCCTGCACGGCCCCAAATTCAAACAGTTCTCCTGGCACAGACCCCACGCAACTCCAGGGAAGTCAATTAAATCACCCCTCTCTTCTGGGTAACACAGAGGAGACTCTGGCCAGGCAAATTAAATTAGAGATGGGCCAGAGCCAAACTCCCAGATCCCACACGACCCAAAACTCAGAATGCATTCGGATCCTGGTCCAGGTTCTCACAGTCTGCCACTGCTCCTCCCTCGCCCTCTGCCACCTCCCAGGACGGGACAAACTTTTCAGGCTGTCCCCAAGCAGCACTTGGTGCATTTTATCACCATCTTGCATCCAAGTGCTCATCCTGAGCTCCCTGTGGCTGCCTGCCACGTTCCCTGCCCAGAGCCTCGTTAACTCGAGCAGATGCTGAGAGAGCTCCTGAACAAGGCACTGCCTGTCCCACACTTGTGCTGCTCTGCCTTGCCCACTTGCTGTCCTCTCGGACCAGCACAATTAGAGATGGGGATTTAGTGAAAATGCATTCGAGGCCTCCTTCATTCATCCCACAAAAGGTTGGGCCCCACAGTGAGAAAAAAATCAACTGAGAAAGTTCCCTTGGCAGGAAGATTTTCAAAAGGATGAAGGTGTATTTTGGTCTTGGTGAGGAATTTAAAGGAAATCTTGTTGGGGGCAGAGGGGGTGACAGGTTTGCCCCGAAAACGTGGGGCTGCTTGAACACAGCTCTCCTGAAGCCCCCTCCTGGGTGGGACACCCCAGCAATGCTGCTCTGATCAGTTCTGTGAATGCCCACGGCATCTGCCCAGGGATGATGAGACAAAAGGGATCGTGGAGATATTTCCCTCTTAAGAAATCTGACTCCCACCCAGCTCAGGGTGAAGCCCGGCTGTGTCCAGGGCACCGACCCCAGCACTGCCTCGGGCAGGGGTTGGGGTGGCAGAACCAAAGCTGGGGAGATGAGAGGAGAGCCCCAGAACTGAGGAGCAGGACCTGGGCTCTGGAGAGCTCCTGCCGTGGTGGCTCTGGTGTGACCCAGCCCTGGCCCCAGCCCTCAGGAGCACCTGGAGGACAGCAAGTGGGACAGGCAGAGATCAGAAGTGTGGGACAGGCAGTGCCTTGTTCAGGAGCTCTCCCAGCACATTCTCGAGTTAACGAGGCTCTGGGCAGGGAATGTGGCAGGGAGCAGAGGACGAGCACTTGGATGGAGGTCCCTGGTGGAAGATGGTGATAATGCCCCAGCGTCTCCCCGGGGATGCTGAGAAGGGATCGTGGGGACATTTCCCTCCTCTTTAGCTGTGTGTGACTCCCAGCTCAGGGTGAATCCTGGCTGTGTCCAGCGCACCGACCCCAGCCCTGCCTCGGGGCTGGCAGAACCAAAGCTGGGGAGATGAGAGGAGAGCCCCAGTGCTCAGGAGCAGGATGTGGGCTCTGGAGAGCTCCTGCCATGGTGGCCCCAGCGTGACCCAGCCCAGGCCCCACCGCAGGGCCTTGCAGGGCTCTGCCAGGGCTCTGCCAGCCCGAGGCTTCCCCGTCCTGGCACCGCCCGGCTCCCGCCGGCGCTGCGGGGCTGGCAGGGAACGGCGCAAGGAGTGCAATAGCTTTAACTGTAAGCACCATTTGCTGTGCCTCGCCATGGCAGACTCATTTGTCACTGTTTTCTTCTCCTGCAGCTCTTTGGATTCAGCTGGGATCCAATAACTTTGTTAATATGATTTCTTTCAGAACCTGCCCGAGTACAGCATCCAAGGCGGACGTGGCAGCTATTTGAAGCATTAAATACCTCACGCACAGCACAGCTCCCTGCTCTGCCTTGCCCAAAACCATTTCTTACGAGTCCTTTATTGACAGAAATTGCACGGGGAGCAGAAGCAGCCCCCAAAACGAGAAGATATGTTGACAATTTTCTTGCAAGATTTGGTTTCCTGCTCTTTCTGCGAGTCCTTCCTCCCCAAAGCTGTCAGCAAACCATCACACCGGCCTTCTTCTATCAGACCATGCAAAACCCCCGGGTAAACACAAGGACAAAAGCAACTCTCTGTTGCATCAGAGGGAGCATAAAGAAATTGAGATCAATGTGCTCACTCAAAGCAATGCTTCAGCAGCTGCATGGGAGAGTAATCTGCTTTTTACCGGGAGAAAATGACAGCAATGCATGGCCCAAAACAGCTCAGGAAAAAAGGAAATTTCGAAGTAGTCGCATTTTTCTGCTTTTAATACTATTCATTAGTCTGAACGTAATGAATAGCAGGAGAAGTAACTGCATCAACCGCGGAATCACTGTTGTGTCTGACTTGTTTAAACAAGACTGTGATTTACTGCGCTGCCAGCTAATGAAGAGCTGTACAAGAAGCTGATCAATGCCATCATTGTCTGGCAGCACAAAGCAGGGACTACTCAGCATATTGTCCAAAACAAAGGCTCCCCCCGAGCTCCCCGCCAGGGCCTCGTTCAGCAGGACACACAGCTTGCAGAGAGCCACCGTGTGCCCCAAACTTGAAACGATGACTCAAAGACAGGAACCTTTCCTGACCTCTCTTTCCAGCCAGAGTACAAGGGGAAAAAATAAAAGAAATGGATAAAGAAAATGTTTGTCTTGCAGCTGTCTTCCTTCAATTGCCCTTTGTGATACTGTGCATTTAAGCAGTTTTGTCACCTCAAGGCAGCTTTGTGTTCATTAACGGCGGTAACTGAACTCAGAGCCGGCTGCTCACAGGCAAAGCTCAGCTCCTAATTCCATTTTCTGTGGCTTCCCTTCCCATTCCACAGCTGCACCAGTGGTAATCACTGCCAGGGCAGGACAGGCCCCCAGCGACAGCAGCTGCTGGAGAAGAGCAGGGGCAGAGGCTGAACCTGGGACCCCTCTGGTGCAGCTTCTCCTCCAAAGGGATCCCCACCCACACCCCATTGCTCAGGGGAGCCTGAGCAGGTGAACAACCCCAGGGTGTCCTGTTGATGCCTGATGGATTTTTGTCTTTTTTTTATACCCTTTTTATACATTTTCTACCCTTTTCTTTCCTTTTACCCCTTACCTAACACCCAGTACCTTTAGTACTGCATGGTTATAATTCTGTAGTCTGAGATTGAGCTCAGTTTGGGGGTTCTCTGAGGGGGGAAGACAAAACATCCTGACTGTCTCCAAACCAGAGGCTCCAGCCTTGGAGGGTCTCCTCTCTGGAACAGGGCGGAGACAGTTACCTCATTTTTTAAGTTACTCATTGGGGGATTTTAGGTAGATCTGCTCATTGGTGAAGTCCATAAAATGGTACACGTGTTGTACACAGGAGGGTTTTTTCTGCTGAGGGTTTTTGCGGGGTTTGGCGCTGGAGTTTTCTACTGAGAATTCTGACGGGGTTTTTTGGGGGGACCGGGCAAAACTCGAGGATACACACAGAGCTACTCGGCTGTTTTCACCTTTGATCCTGTTAAACCCAAGGTAATATCCTTTCTCCCTACACTGCTGTGTCTGCCTCTGATTTTTACCAGCACTTAAGGCATCACTGTAACCGTGGTGTGCTCCAAAATCCCCATCCCGGGCAGGCTCAGCACCATGAGCATCCCAAGCCCAGCTCTCCGTGCAGCCACGCACAGCTCCTCTGATTTTTACCACACACCCGGCCCCCAGCGAGCACCCAGCTCTGCAGGAGCTCCCTGGAGTCAATCAGCAGGAGCTGCCACGTCCAAGCTTTTGGAGCTTGGGCCTGGAACAAGCTCGTAGAACTCAAACCATTCAAAAATGTAAAATCTCCTTCCGTTACCATCACCAAGGCAGAGTTTGTGTCGAGCCACGTGGTGCTTTGGCACCTTCCAGGCCCACGGGAGTGCTTTTCACAGGCTCTGTTCGCAGAGCACGGCTGCCACGCTGCAGACAGGAGCCTGTCAGGGCTCCTCGTGCTGTCCCTGTTTGTCACAGCCGTGCCAAAGGAGCTGCAGAGCCCCCAGTGACACACAGCACCGCGAGCCCACTCGTACATGAGACACCTGCTCGTGCACCAAACAACTCCAAATCAGCACAATCAGCTCGCTTTTCTGCAGCTTTTTGGTGCTGGATGTGAGATACAGCAAATTAATTTCCATGACATTGCCACGTCCTCACCGCTCGCAGGTGCAGATGGGCGGATGAATGAGAGCGCTGAGGTGCTGGCAGGACTTGAATGGGAAAAGAAGAAGGGTTTCAAGGCAATCCAAACACCTTTCCCAGCAGGAAGTGGATCCTTGTTTCATCCCAGCTGTACTCAGTGTTCTACCACACACATGAAACATTCTCGAACCACCAAAATCAAAAATAACTCTTCAAAACTCTTCAGCTTCTCGGTGAAAAACACCAGTGGAATACGCACACAGGCTATATATTTTTAATTAATCTAATTCTGCCTTTTGATCCACCCTCCCCTCCAACTCTTACAAAAATTTCCCTCTGTCATGAGAGAGGAGAACATCCCTGAGCTGAGGGGAGGAGCAGAGAGTGGGGACACTGCCACAGTCACCAGGGCCTTGGACCCATCCTCCTCCCGTTCCAAGAACACCACGGGACCTCGGTTTGTGCACACAGCAGCACGTCCAGGACCCCTTCTGCAGGAAACAGGAATTTCCATCAGGAAACAGGAATTTCCATCAGGAAACATCCCAATTAACGCCCTGTTTGATCACCCCGAGGCCGCAGTCCCGGCTGGGAGCGCTCCCAAGCTGACACCCAACAACTGCCAGGGCCTCTCTGTCCCCGGGGCTGCAGTGCCCAGGGACAGCCGATTATTGCAGCCCAGAGCTGACCTTTAGCTACAATTCCATTAAGGAGCTTTATGGACTGCAGGCTTGCCGGGGCTTGCAGGATTCCCTGGGTCATTTATTCCCCGAAGATCTGCTGCTCTTTCAGCTTTTCGAGTTGCTCCAGCTCTAAGGAGGGGTTTTTTTGTCATTTTGAGCTGATTTTAAGACTCTGTGAGGGGTGGTTCCTTTTTTCTCCCTCTCCAGTGTGGCTGGGGTAGAGGAGTTTATCCCAAGGCACGGGAGAAGTAGGGAGAAGTTGCCAACGTGGCAGAACTTTTCCAGGTTGGCTCAACTTTTCCAGGCTGGCTCAACTTTTCCAGGTTGGCTCAACTTTTCCCGGCTGGCTCAACTTTTCCAGGTTGGCTCAACTTTTCCAGGCTGGCTCAACTTTTCCAGGTTGGCTCAACTTTTCCAGGTTGGCTCAACTTTTCCAGGCTGGCTCGTGGATGTGGATGCAGCAGCTCCCAGGGAAAAAAGCTCTTTTCCCTTCAGCCCACAGAGATCCAGGTCTAACTACTTCATGCAGCATCCTGGTGGAATTTATGACTCCAAACCATCGTGTCAGGTTTGCATCAGCTGCAGCCAATTTTTCTGGGCCACGAGCCGGTCTCGAAGAGAAATAAGAAAAATAAAAGACTGGTTCAACCTTTCCTGAAAGGGGATTTATAGAAATGGTTCATTCAAGCTATAAAAAAATATTCTGGTGACAGCTCCCTCAGGCTTCATCAGAGTGTCCTGAAAGGATGCTACTCCCTTTCCCATTCAGCAACAAAAAGAGAAGAAAATAGTGGGAGGAAGACAATACAGGCATCAAATGAAGCAGGAGAGCTGGAAAAAAAATAGTGTGAATCTGTCTTCGAGGAATCTGAGCCAGTGCATGGGTACCTGGGGCTGAAGTGAGGCTGCACAGACACATCTGGCATTTCCAGACCCTGCAGCGCTTGGTATTTTTAATTAATATCACGTGTCACTATTTAATATTTACATTTAGTTCCATGTACATTCAGAGAGAAAAGAGAAACTAAAAATTTCAATGTTCATCCTGGGCTTATTAAAATCTTGGGCTAAAAACTGAATCATTCCCAGGCCACCAGTAACGCTTTATTTCTGTGACTATTTCTAAATCTGAACCAGCATTTCTGATCTCGGTGGTTTTTTTCTTTCTCCACACTTTGATTTCTGCTGAATTTTCATCCCAAAATGATGTTCCAGTTCATCATTTCCTTCTCTCCCAGTGAGAATCCCAGGAACAGCGCTTCCCATCCCTCCCCGCTCGCTCAGGAGCGATGAAGGCCATGTGGAGCCTCCTCCTCACAGGCAGCCAGGCTGCGTTCCCCACAGTCTGCACTCTCTCATTTTCGATGCATTTCCAGATCCAAAACCTTCTGTTTTCTTTCCCTTGTTTGCTCTTGGCAGCTATTGGCAGGAGACATCCTCTTAATGATCTTTTTCTGGCCTCCTAGACGACTGCTCAGACTTCTACAGATCCTTCATTATGAGCGCAGAAGCCTCGTAAGTCGCTTTTAATGGTCTGTGCAATTTTTATTCCTTAGCAGGAGCCCTAACCCCCTCCAGATGGATAGATGTTTATTAATATAAATCCTTCACATCGCGTTTTTCCCGGTGAGGATAATCAGCGAGGCTCTCCTGGCACGGGTTGCACCTTGTCCTGGTTTATCCCCGAGCCGAGGGTGATTTTTGCCCTGCCCAGGGCACAGAGGGTGGATGATCCGCGCCGCGAGGTTCCCGTGCGCAGTGCTGCCGCCGCCATTCCCCGTCCCAGGCATCCATCACCTGCTCCCAGCCCCGTTCCTGGAACATCTCCAACCTCCAGGTCAGAAAAGGAGGACGGGTGGCTGCTGTTGGGGACGTGCAGGGAATGCCAACAGCCGCACGTTTTGTGTGGGACTCGGTGATTTGCTGTTCGTGCTCGGCTCTCATGGTTCTCGCTGACAATTTAAATGGGGAGGCTTGGAAAGCAGGCCAGAAATCCATTGTTTACTCCTAAAGAGAATGTCCTCATTCCTTCCCTATAACCAAGGGGCAATTGTCCATTTATTTCATTAAACGTTCTCCTGCTGTACAAATTGGCTCCCATTTTTCTTTTAAATACATCCTCCGAGCCTCGAGATGGAGTTAAATAATAACAAACACCACTGAAGAAATAGAAGCCGTCCCCAGTGCTATTAGATGAGATTTCTGTTCTTCCAGTTGAGCCGGAATTGTTTTCTCCTGTCTCTTTTATAGCTGCTCCATGTGTACCAGGAGACTTCTTCTGTTCAGTAATTAGCACAAAAGTCGCTGTTACCCCTCTTGTAGTCATGATTTCCATCTTTTCTTTCCTCATTTTCTACGTTTCATCTCAGTTTGCCAGTGAAGAAGGAAACGGAGACACTCCAGCACATCAAAGGATGTGAAAAAGTGGCTGAAAATCTGTGACACTGAAATATGTCCGAGTGCTGCTGGAATCCCAGAGCTGCCCTTCGTTTTCACCCTTTTTGCTTTGTGACAAGGTGGCCCATGAAGGAGTTGAATCACGGCAACGTTGCCCATCTCACCCACCTTTACACTTCACCTGTGCTCGGTGACAACCCACCAACCACAATGGGCAAAATGGATCTGCCCAGGTGGTGAATTCTGCAGGGCACATCAGACTGGCAAGGCCACAAATTCATCTCCAGTGTTGTAAGAACTTCATCACATGCGTGGATCGTCTGCCAGCCAAGCCAGGAACAGTGCCAGGCCCAGCCCAAATTCTGCCCCTTGGAACATCTGGGTCTTTCACCTGCCCCAAGCCACGCTGGCTGGATTCCAGCGGGAAAATAAAAAAATTCCCCAGAGCACAGCACTGCCAGAGCTCCAAATCCACCTGAAATTCTGGTTATTGAAGGAAAACAAGCAGCTCAAACCGGTTTGGACTGATGGAAGGAACTGGAGCCCCACAAAAGCTGCAGTGTCTCCTGCGAGTGACATTGCTGGGGGACAGGGATCTAACGAGGGGGTGGCTCAGCACAGCCCATGGCTGAACCAAGGAGCAGCCTCCAAGTGCTTTTCAGTTTCCAAGCTTGGTTCAGAATCCCAGATTTCACCAAAATAAAGAGGAATCGGCTCCCATATGAGAATTGAAGTCAGTTCTGCTAGGAAGAAATCCAGCATAAAATAAAATACTCTGCAAGACAGCATGAAATAGTAAAGAGGTGCATAAACTGGAGCATAGCTGTTCCTTGGCACCCTGTCAGAGCTCCGGGCTGGCATCAAATGCTGTGCTGAGAATGACTTGGGTTTGATCTATCCTCCCATATCAGCCAGACCCTGCTGCACTTACAACAGATATGATTAAAAACTATCAGTTATATTAGGCAAAAAATATATTTCCCAAGGCAAACATTCACTTGGATGTATTTTTCTCTGGCTAGAACACACAGAAATTCTATGTATATAAGAACCTTCTGGGTTTTCACAGGCATCAGCATTGAGCAGAAAAACAGGGAGAGCTGGGGAGGGAAGCTGCATAAATCAGATGTATTTCCCTCAGCATCCTTCCCTGCCTTCTGTGTAAACTTCAGCTGGAAAATCTCTCCAAGGACCCCATGTGTGTCATTCAAAAATAATCATAGCAACAGTGGCTGGTGCTCTTTCCATTCTGAAGGACAGGTGAACCACCAGCAGAATTGCATTTTGCCTCTTACCTCCAGCATTCAGCTGAAGGTTAAATAAAAATACTTCCAGTTTCTCTGATGAAAAGGACAATGCAGGCAAAGCCAAATAAAAGCCCAGACAGGCCAAACTACAGAGAGGCAACAGAGAATTTCCCAAGGAAATATTTCTGGGCACGTAACCCACGCTGATGTATTGTACCAGAAACATTTCCTGGAGATGAACAGATTCCATGCGCTTCCCAAAGAAGGAAATCCCCATGGAAACCTGACTGCCTTCCCAGCAGCTCCGGGATGGATGTTCCACATGTGGGGAGCACAGCTGGCAGCTGGAGCCACGCGAGTCCCGGGGTTTTGGGACAGGGGGAGGTCTCAGCAGCCCCAATCCTGGGGCTCCCCAGGCTGGAAGCTGTCGCTGCCTCCTCCCTCATTTCCTGCCTCTCTGAAAACCCAGATTTATCACCTCCTCGGTGCTTCCAGGACCTATTCTGCTTTTGAAAGACAGCATTTCACAAGTGTGTCTGCAAGGAGTTTTTGATTATTTCCCGGCCAGCAGAAATATCAGCGCTCTACCCTCGCCCCAGTTGTTACAAGGAAAATGCCATTTCAGAAATTCCGATGGAAAGAAAGCATCCCTGTCTCAGGCTGCCTCTAATACCTTGGGAATTTTATCAGTGGTGTGGGGAAGAGAACAAAAACCTGCGAATTAAGAGCTGATGTTAAATCCTTGCAGAGCCTTAGGCAAATTCTATAATCTCTCTGCCATAGCACCGGGGATCAATACCCGCCTGCTGGAACCCGAGTGCTCCGTGAGGCCAGCCCATCTACCCGCGGTGGATGCCGGCCAAATCCATATTTAACAAATTAAAAACAGCAAATCCATGGGAAAGCATGAATGAGTTGTGTTTAAAGGAAGACCCTTCCTGACCTGAACCTTTTAAAGTTTGGTTAAACCCCATTACATTTCTCGCCCATTTCCCCCCGTCAGCAGCGCTGTGCCCTGAGCCACTTGTCCTCATTCAGGCAGCAATCTGGGAGTTTATTAATATTCATGTGCTACTTCACAAATGCTGAATGATTCGAAAGTGCTGCATAAAGTTTGCTGTCTGTTTCCTCAACATCTGTCCCCAAAGTGCACGTCTGTCATGCTGTGCTCCCGTCGTTCTCGGATCAAAATTTCGGAGTGAGGCACGAATCTGCTCGGAGCTCTCCTTGCACGGGCTGCAGCTCCTCCTGTCCCACGAGCCTCGCGTTCTTACAGCAGATGACACTTTCCAATTACCTTTTGGCCCTTCTATTCCCCCAGTTTGGTTCAATTTCTCTCTGAATTCGGTCTCTCCGCAGCTCCGAACCCAGAGTCTGACAGTAAAGGACAGAACCAATATGCAGCACTAACCCTCGGGGTGCTTAGAAATGCCTGAGTTCTCCTCTTACAGGCAGATTCACAAGGAAAGGTCAAGAAAAAGTCCCCAAACTTAAAGCAAAAATGGGCCACGAAACGAGCAGCCCAAAGCTTGAAGGACGAGGACGGGCTGATCTCACAGGGAAACTGAAGCCAACTCGCAAAGTTTGGCCCCAAATCCTGGCTCTGCCAAAGCTGAGATCATTTTCTCACCTCTCAGCTCCCCTCTGTACAACGCAACAAAGAGTTCCTCACCACGTTTGACCTGTGTGAGGTGAATCCAGAGCCCTTTGGAAAGGTGATGATAAAGTCGATAAAAACAGAGGACGCTTCACCAAAAAACCAGAAAATCCTGCTGCAAACTCTTCAGCAAAACACAGCACAGCAGTTACCCCGGGTGACTTACAGAGGCAGAATTTAAGAGGCAGAATTATGACCAGAAGCAAACAGAATTAAAACAAGAAATAATCAAACAAGCATTTATGGCTCACACTTTAAAATCAATGCCCGTGTTCCAGAAAGTGTCATCCACGCAGATAATTCAAGACTATTTATGGTTTTCCCCTGCTGGAGAGGAAATGCAGAAGTTCTCTCAGGAAAACACTGAATAAAACCAAATTATCACACCCAGCATTGATTTGCCCCTATTTGTTTTGCATACAACACTGAGAAAATTCTCTTACCTTAACACAAACTGGTCTGCCAGCGAGTAATCATCCAGGAAAACGTGGAAGGTCACGATGTCCCCCTCTCTGACCGGGCTGAGCGGTAAGTGAATAACGATATTCTCGTCCAGCCTCAGCGACGACTGCTTCAATTTGTCTTGATTTGGGTAAACAACGATGCTACCAATCCTCTCCATGGCTGACAATGCTTGGTGTTCATCCTCTTCACCTGCGTGGATGTTGTTTTCCCATTTTGCATCCTCTGGAGAACATTCCCCATCCACTGCGTAAATCTTATAGAAGAGCTCCACGGTAATCCCTTCCAGGGAGGATGTTTCCTCCAAAAGCAGGGGTGGAGGGGAGCTGAACCAGCTGGGAGACAATTCCAGCTCCACCACACATAACCCCAGGTGGCCTGTCAGTCTGCAGCTGGCCACGACTTCCCTGGACTCCAGGAACGCAAACATCTTCACGCAGGGCAGCATCTCCTCCGAGTCGTAGTCGTCCCAGTCCTTCCCCGCGATGTAGAACAAGGTTTGTATCTTAGGCTTGTTGGAATAGATGGAGCTGTTGATGATGTGGGATTTTAATTTCCAATTAAAAGTGAATTGATTCGTGAAACCAAAAGATGCAGAAGTGAGCATGAGGTCCAAGGGAACAGGTTGCTCGACAGAAAAGGGTCCGTAGGTGGCATTTAGGACGGGTGGCTGTTTGGCTTTGTATATAAAGAAGGAATCCACCCTGGACTGCAAGCTGGAGTTCCTCATGATATCCTGGTTGGCTTCTTTGAGGAAGAAGAACACGTCGGCATTGGAGATGTGAGGGCTGGCGGGGAGATACGTGGGCAGGTTGGAGAAGCGCTGGATGCTGTCCATGATCCCTCCTCGGCTCTCCACCACTGCGGCCAAAGAGAGAAGGGAACAGAAACACAGCTCAGAGTTTGCTCGGCGTGCCCTGGGCTGCTGACAGAGTGAGGGTTACGGGGATCGATGCTGTGGGAACGATCGGACACGGGCACCACCCAATAACACCCCTGGGTCAAAGCTGGGCTGGAAAATCCCAGACAGCAGCTGCGCAGATCCCCTTCCACCCTCCCCAACCCAATATTGACCTGAAAACCATTGATCAAGGCCTGGACACAACAAAGATTGGCCAGACCCCAAACTAAGTTCCAAAACTTTTTACTGGCTGTCTTTTATTTTTTCTTTTATCATCAGATGGAACTTTCAGCTTTTTCTCATCCAGGTTTGAATATGCCTAAGAAACTGGCATATTGAACATTAGCAGCAGTGAAACAGAGCAGTTGAAGCAGTAAAACCCGAACATTTTCTCTAATCTAATATCACTAACACACCATGCAGTGGGGGGCTGAACATCTGCATCACTCCCAATTCTGCCAGGTCAGCAGCTCGGAAGTTGGTGAGAACCTGATAAAAGCTTTGTGTTCTTGAAACTGAAACTTTTCACACTCCAATACGCAGGGTTTGATAGAGCTCTCCGTGGGGTGGATTGAGAGGCGAGAGTGAACTTGAGAGAAGGAGAAATCCTTTACACACACAAGGTTCTCAGACCCTCAGAAGGATTTTTTGGTTTCATTCCTGAGGAGAATGAAACACATTTGGAAAGCACAGAAGTTTCTCTACAACACAATGGTCAATCCTCCAGCCAGCGCTGAGCGCTTTTTCCCAGGAAAGAAAAGATTCCAGAGGGAGGGACGGATCAAACAGACATCTTTGGTTTGGGCTGATCTCTAATTAATCGTGGGATACATTCAGCCTGGGCTGTGATTACAGCAGAAACTGCGGCTCTTTCAAACGAACAATTCCTGCGCTCCCACAAAGAGCCGGCGACTCCGAGCTCCTGGGACCACCACCAAGGAAACAACCAGAAACCCAGAGAATTAAAATGCAGCAGCTCCACAATGCACAGGGATAACAAAGGCACTGTGCCAGAGCCCGAGGTCAAAGCTCTCGTTGTCCCCGCTGGAGCTGAGGGTGATTTGGGTTTGTCAGATACTCCCTACACAAACAATTACACCTGTTCGGGCCAGATGCCTCCGATACTCGCGGCCACAGTTTAGCGGAGATAAAAGCTCGAATATTTAAGCTGCTTTTTTCTCAGGTTGTGTGTTTTTAAAGCCTCCATTTATCACAGACAGATTCTAGGGCAAAGCCCATCCATTTGACTTGGCCCCACTCTTGTTCTCGGTTGAAATTCTGCTCATTCGTTGTTTGATATTATCTCCCCTTGTTTAAATGCCTCTCGTTTCACCACAACACTTTTGCCTTTAATTTTGCCGTAAATTCACTTGTGTCAAGGGGGTTTTTTGCAGCCATTGGAATGGGCTTTGTGGGAAGGAGTAAACACGCAAAAATACACAAAAGCAGCCCAAAACCGGCAGGAAACACTCTATCAACAAGCTCCTCTCTCAGCGCTGCACGGGGGGATCCCATCAGGGTTTCCTCTCCATTCCAGAGGCAAATGCAAATGCAGCCCCACCCGGGTGTCCCCTGCCTTGCTCTCATGAATAAACATCAGCCTGGAACTCACCAGCACAGCCCAGGTGAGAAACCCAGAGGATGAAACTGGAAGTGGAATCACACAGGGGACAACCAATTTTCAGTCAGGAAAATTCACCTTGGTCCTTCCCCTCCACATCTTTCATGCACATGTGGGTGACGGGCAGCGGGAGGCTCCCTCCCCAGGCAGAAAGTCACCGAGGGATGTTTAGCAGCCCCATCTCTGCTCTGTGATTTATTTTGGGGGCATTTTGACTCGTTTTGGCATTGTGCAACTGCCCAGCTCAGGTGCCAAAAGTGAACTTTGCTCAGGGAAAGCTGAGGCAGAAAGGGAAGGAAGGGTATTTTTATTTTGCTAAAAAGTTAAATGCCAGCCCCTTTTGGGATTAATTGTAAATAAATTTGAAAGCAATGCTTTGGAGGAGTTGAATTTATCATAAAAATGTTGCAGCCCTACAGAGAAGCAGCCAGCAGATCAGCAAGGACCCAGAGCAGCGAGGGCCCTCTGCTTTCCGGAGCAAGAGCTCCAATCTCCTTCTCCCAAGGCACCCCAGGTTGTAGAGGAGATTTAAACACTGACTCGGCTCCAAACCAGAAACAAGACAAGGTTTAAATGCATTTGTGTTTACATTCCAGGGCTCCCCCACAGCCTTTATGCAGATTTTCCTCTCTCTCTCTCAGTGATTTACAGGAAGTTTAAAAGGTGTGTTTTTCCCTCTCCTCCATTTCATTACCGTGGCAGCTTGCAGGGCCTCTGCTCAGAGCTGCTGCGAGGAGCAGGATATCATCCCGCTGTAACTCAGACAAAATGAGATACAAATTTTGTCTGAAGGCTTATATGGGAAGCCATAAACATCAGCAGACAGGGCTGGGCTTTGTCCTAGAACCAGCCTGCTACAAAATATGATATCTGAATTTAGCAGCGTTTTATGACGCTGTAGGAACATCTAAGAAGAAATACTTCACACTTTGGCAGGCCAACACCCCTCTTTTTTAATTCAGCACGTCAGCACCACAGCATCAATCTCCTCAGAGCAACAATCAGAAACCAGACACACTCGGAGCTTTCTGGTGTGCAACAATGCCATGAAAGCATCACCTGCTCCGTTAATGAGCACTCCAGCAGGATCAAAGAAGGCAGAACATTAGACCAGGACGTGGCTTAGTTCTAATTAGGTACCAAAAGAGAGGAAGATTGAGGGAAAATAAATGGAGACCAAATGAGCATCCCCAGCGCTTTCTCACAGGCCGGGTTTGCTCAGGCTGCTGGGCCACTGAGGGTGTTGAGGAAATAATGTGTGGAAATAACACATTGTTGGATGGGAATTGAGATATTCAGCTGGAATTCCTGAAAAATTTTCACCTTATAACAGATTCTCTGCGGTGCTTTGGCCCTGTTAAGACACTCATTGGGATCAGCCAAGTACTGACCCCCAGAGCAACAGGTCAGCACTGAAGATCTCATCAATTTTACACCTAAAATCCTTCCCTCAGAGCTGGGCACATCCTCACAGCCCAGCTCATCCTCCAAATTCAGATGGAAACACCCCTGGGATGTTCCTGAGGCGCAGAGAGAGGAAGGTCCAGGCACAGAACTGAGCTTGCATCCGAAATGTCCCTTCCTGTCCTTCCCTGCCCAGCTCAGGCCTCCAACGAAGCTTCTGCTCTGTCCTCTCGATAATTTTTTATTTAGCCATAAAATTATCCCTCACTTTTGGTTTTAATCTCGCCTGACCCTGGACTGCCACCACGAAAAGCAGCACAGCACTGAAAGAGATGCAAAGCCACGGCTGCAGGTCAGACTGTGCAATAAAAATCTGCCATTCGTGGGACTCAAGATTTCATTTATAATTACATTTCTTAGACTTCATACTTTTTAATGAGAAGTGAAATAAGAATCCTGCTGGAAGGCAGCGGTGGCAGTGGCAGGTCAGCGTTAAAAACAATAACTTTATTTGAAGTTGTAGTAAAAAGAAAAGTCTTTTTAAAATCATCATTTTGTAACTAAAAGGGAAAATAGCTCCTGATGGAGCATAAATCCAAATTTCACACCAAAATCTTCTCTCTGCTTTAGCAAACTACTTAACAGGAGCCAAGTCTTCCATAAGCCATCAGTAATTCTGAAGCTGGAGGTGCAAGGAACAACAACTGTTGAAAATTGCAACTCTTTCAATCTCCTTTTCCTCTGAAAACAAACAAGAAGCCGATCCTGCACCTGGGGAAAAACTGTGAAAACGTTCAAATTCCTCTTTCCTGCAGCATCATCAGAACTGCAGAACGAGATCACACAGCCACTCCTCTTTGTCAAAGAGGAATAATTCCAAGGAACGGGTGGTGCCAGTGAGTGCTATGATGTTATCCATGACTCACAGAGGCAATCAATGCCTTGTCTGTACAGGAGAAAAATCACCAGCCCCTCCCAGCAGCCCTCCCCAACCACCAGCGAGCCCAAACTACACATGGACATTATTCCACCACAAAAATGCCTCCATTCATCATAATTAGTTTGTTCTGGAATTGCAGGCGTCAGCCTTGGATAAAGCCAGCACCCAGCAGAGGGTGTCTGCATGAGGAAAGCTCTTCTGGAGCTCCTTAATTATGGGAGAGTAATTAATTCTGGCCCAGGTCACTGTCTCAGCCAGCCCAGGGATGCTGTTCAGACCCCGGCCATGAGAGGATGTTCAGGGTGGTTTGGCCTGGCTGCAGATGGGAAAACTCCAACTGGAGGAGGAGGAAGAGGAGTACGAGGAAGAGGAAGAGGAGGAGGATGTCAGTGTTGCAAAATACACTAAGTTTAAAATTTTTTTTTAACTTTAGTCAGTCTTCACAATCACTGAATAAACTGGGTGGAGACCTGATGAATTTAACATCTCCCCAGGCTGGGAGCAGCACAGGAGATGCACAGAGAGAACAACCAGCAAGGGCTGTTAACAAACCATCACCACAAGACAATCCCCCGAGCAGAGTGGGAGCCACCTGTTCCTGGAAAGGACTGATAAGAAAATCAAAAAATGAAAATCTAATTAACATCAGAGGCGAGGAAATTCAGATCCAATGGGAGCTTGATACCGGGGGTTGCTCAGCTCTGGACCAATGAACTTTGAACCAATGGATCTCTGTGGGTTTTTTGACTGGATAAAGTTTGGGGGAAAATTCGTGCCCTGGAATGATTTTCTCTGCACAGCCGGGCTGGGTGTGGATGAAATGATTTCTGTGGCCCATCCTGGCCAGGAATAAAGCAACGCCTCCATTCTCTGACACTGAAATGGTGTTGGGGAGTTTTTATTTTTCTTGCACTTTTTGGTGAGATGGGTGAGGAAGGTTACTCCGAGTTCAGCCACCACAGGAGCGCTGTGAGCAGCCCAGGTCTGGGTTCTGGGAGGATTTGGGGAGCGGGAGGAGCACCCGCCTGGTGCTCTCCCTGACTCACTCCCAACTCAATGGAACGCCCGTGAAGGGAGGGTGGCACCGCTTCCCTGCCACGCTCCCAGCCCAGCCTGCGACTCAGCTCCTCGGCTTTACATCCATAAGGGGATGGAGAAGAACCCTCCACAGTCCCTCTGAGGGGTAAACTTCCATCACCCAACTGAACCGAAAAAATTCCATTCACAAACGAGCCTCACTCACCCTGGCACAGGAAAAGAGCCGTCGTGACAATTGGTGTTTCAGCTGTGACACAATAATTGGAAAATACAAATTTTACTGCAAGACAGATTCAAGAAGAGCTCCCAGTACATTTTTAACATTAAAGTCAGACCTCAAAGAAGCTCTGAAGATATAAAAAATAATAGCGAGAGAAAAGATGATAGAACCCCTTAAAAGCTTTTCTCGTTCTCTCTGCTTCTTCTCCTAATTTGATGTAAGGATGGAACTTGGTGCAGGACTCGCAGCCAATTTACAGCCCTTACACTCGATCTTGATTACACATTTGTGGAGACAGAGATTTGCTTTGCAAAACATTGCTGGCCCAGCAGCTTGTTTGGAAAGACAAGGAAAAGGATGCAATCTAAAAAAAAAAAAAAATTTTAAAAAAAAAAAAAAAAAAACCAAACAAACAAACAAAAAAAACCCACAAAAAACCCAGAAAAAAACCCAAATCAACTTAATCTAAACATCTAAAACTGAAGAGAGGTTAATGAACATTTGTTGGCTTGGGACAATGTCCTCCCAAAAGTTTTAGAGGCTTTTATAACTAAATTTAGCTTGGACTGGTTTTATGGACTGGAGTAATGCAGAAACCACGTGCCCGTGTTTACCCAGCACTCGGCTTCCAAAAAAGCTTTAAAGCAACATCTCCGGCCTCATAAATCTTTTGTCTATGAAAATCCATTTTTAAGTGCAAAATTAAACCATGCATGTGAACGAAAGCCCTGCTCAGGCCACGGCGTCGGCCGTAAATTGTGTTCTTGTGTTCCAGAGCAAGACAAGCGCTCTGCCTGTGCCCCTGCCAGCAGATCGAGTTGGAAGCTGAAGTTTCTGAGCTGCTGCTTCCCAGAGTTTTCAGCTCTGCCTGCGTTTTGCACAGTCACCCAGACTGAGAGACATATGTGCAGCAAGGCCACCTACAGATAGTAATAAACCCGCGCTGTCTGAAAGGCTGCCTATAAATCTTATTAAAGTAATCCCTTCCCTGAACCCAGATTATTACATTCACCTTTATGGTAGAATAAAAATTAATTTTCTCAGCTATAATAAGTGTATGATAAGAAGGCATCGCTTGGGACTAAATAAAGATTATAATTAACTCCAACTGAATAAATCTAAATTTAGCTTGGACTGGCAATTTGCTTTCATGCATTTTCCTCTCCGACTGAGTGAATAGGTACAGCAGGATTAGCGTCCCATGCCAGTTCCAGCACTGCTGTCGCAGAAAGGACTGGGGCAGAGTGTAATCCAATACCCAAAAGGCCTCGAGATTAATTCAGGGTTCTCTATCAGCAAAAGTTTGGAAAAGTGGAGAAAAAGAAAAAGGCTCAGAATTGCCTGGCAAGGAGAATGTGGAGTGTGGGACTCCAGGGGGAATTTTGTGCCGGTGCTCCCTGAATCAGCGTCAGGCCAGGCAGGAGCTCTGCCCAGGCTGTTGCAAAATACACCAAGTTTAAAATTATTTTAACTTCAGTCGGTGCTCACAATCCCAGAATGAACTGGGGGAGCCTGATGAGCTCAGCATCTCCCCAGGCCGGGAGCAGCACAGGAGATGCACAGAGAGAACAACCAGCAAGGGCCAGCAAGGAAATTCATGAACATCAGCTCCAAAAAATATCCCTGGCACGGTGGGAGCCACCAATTCCAGGAAAGAACTGATTAGAGAACCAAGCAATGAGGACNGAATGATTTTCTCTGCCCAGCCGGGCTGGGTGTGGGTGAAATGATTTCTGTGGCCCATCCTGGCCAGAGCCCCATCCTGGCCAGGAATAAAGCAACGCCTCCGTTCTCTGACACTAAAATGGTGTTGGGGAGTTTTTATTTTTCCTGCACTTTTCAGTGACCCCTGACAGAGGCCGTGCAGGTGTTCGCAGAGCTAAAGTTTCCCTGATCTGGGAATGGATCCAAACTGATCCAAGTGCAGCAAACTCGTGCCCCGGGGTCCAGCTTGGCTGTGGCCTCTCCCGGAGAGGCTCTGAGTGCCCGAGGTGTCCCTGTTGAAGGCCCTGCAATAAATCCCCAGTTTATTCTCTGAATCTTGTCTGGCCTCTGCTCTGGGCAGTTCTGCTCAGGCATCAGGAAAAGTCCCAGGCTGCTCTTGGCGAGTTTCTCTGAGTCTCTTACACAACAGCAACAGGGAAATTGTCCTGCCACTCACAATTAGAGGCATCAGGACAGTGGCTAAAGGTCACAGATTCATCAGCTGAAAGAACTGAAGGACAGAGCTACGATTGCGAGCTAAACTGAAGTTTAACAAACACCTGATTAACCACGGAGGGGTTTTGTTCTGATTACCTGGAAAGGAGAAACAACTGCTACAGCAGCTGCCAGCACTGACGAGCCCTGTGCATCCCTCCTGGCACCTGATAAATAAGGTTTGTCACGGCCACTGGAGGTTCTCATTGCTAAAAAGAAGGTTAGGAGACGGCTCCCTACCATTATCCGAAGCAAAACTCATTTTGCTTCAGTGCTATTTCCCAAACAACAGAAAATGAATACCTGGATGGGAGTGTGTGGATATATTCTGCCCATAACAGAGAGGCTTTGCTAGGCAAACACATTCACTGGAGGCACCAGGTGATTGCAAAAGTAAATCTTTTAAATATATGCTCGAAAGCATTAGCCCGCTGTGAAATATTTGTATTCAGTGTCAAAACATCTACACGTCCCACAAAGCCAAGAGAGTGACAGGAGAGAGGCCGGGATTTATGGTGGCTGGGGTCAATCTGTCATGGAGATAGGAGAGCTGAGAGAGAGTCCTTTTATTAAAATCACTCCCTGGCTGCAGATATCGATCTAAGCAGCTCAGGTTGGACAGCAAAGTGCGTCCCCATTCCTCACCAAGCTTCTCCCTGGCACAGCAGGAAGGGACTGGGGTCCCTCACACCCCAGCAAATGGCACCCAAAGGATGGGCAGGGAACAGGGGGCACTGGTTTAACAGCAGCCCACAACACCATGGCACAGCTGCTTCCAAGTCCCTCTCAACTCCTCCTCCCAAATTTTCAGGAAGCCTGTTTGGCTCCCCAAATCCCGAAGGCAGGTTGCCATTGCTCGCAGACTGAGTTCAGCATTCAAACAGTGCAGACAAACAGTGCTGAATGCATTTCTCACAGTCCCCTTTTAAGGAGAAAATGTCATTTCAAAGGGATCCTTCCCCAAATCTGCTGCAGCATTTTCCATTTTTCCTCCAAGCAATAATCTCTCCCCTGGTTGGGCTGATCCCTCCCTTTAGCTCCTGAAGGAACAGATTTTAGCTGTGCTTGTCTACAAACCCCACTCAGTGGCCTTGAGTATCACACCTAAAAACGAAATGAAGGAAAGGAACTGCAGGTTCTATAAACTCCAGACTTTCTCCATCCCTGCATCCTCAGGTTACACAGGCTCATCATTCCAGAGCACTCCTGATCCTCCCCATGTCAGCCCCTCCCTTTGGAGATACTGAAAATTCCTTGCGTGAGCCCAAAAATCCAGGATATCAAAATGCTGCTTCTCCAGAGGCACTGTCAGACAGCAGCAAGGTTGGTGCGAAGCCTTTCTCCAGAACAATGGATTCAGTGGATTCTCCATCCTTTTCCAAGCTCTTGGAGGAAATGAGCTCCGAAGTGACGGGCCCAAAACGCCGCGGGAAACCACGAAAGCCGCTTACAATAAACCCCCTGTAACGTTATTAAGCGCACAGATATGGCTTGAATGCACGGAAAATCCTCTGTCTCAGCAGCACATCCCCATCCCCCTGTGCCTGTAATCGCAGGAGGAGCCTGTGCCACGCTGGGATGGCGATAGAACAGAACAGAAAGCAGCAAAAACCAGGAAAACCCAGCGAAACCCAGCAAAACACAGCAAAACTCAGGAAAAACCAGCAAAAAGCAGCAAAAACCAGGAAAACCCAGCAAAAACCCAGCAAAAAACAGCAAAAACTGAGCAATAAACAGCAAAAACCCAGCAAAAACCAGAGAAACCCAGGAAAACCCGGCAAAACCCAGCAAAACCCAGCAAAAAACAGGAAAAACCAGCAAAACCCAGGAAAAACAAGCAAAAACCAGCAAAACACAGCAAAACACAGCAAAACTCAGGAAAAACCAGCAAAACTCTGCAAAAACCAGCAAACCCAGCAAAAACCCAGCAAAAAACAGCAAAAACCCAGCAAAAACCAGAGAAACCCAGGAAAACCCGGCAAAACCCAGCAAAACCCAGCAAAAACCCAATGAAACCCAGCAAAACCCAGAAAAAAAACAGAAAAATTCATCAAAACCCAGCAAAACCCAGCAAAACCCAGCAAAAAGCAGCAAAAACCAGCAAAAACTGAGCAAAAACCAGGAAAACCCAGCGAAAACCAGCAAAACGCGGCCCCAGAGCCATGCCCAAGCACTGGGAGCCGTTCCCCTCTCACTCCCCATTGCTGCTCACGGGGATGGTGACCCTGAGCTGGTTTTGGGGACTTTGACCAGTGGGAACAGTGAAATTCCTGGTTAAATCTCATTCCTGGTTAAATCTCTGCAGCGTTTAGGTCTTTGCAAGGAAATCAGCTCTCACTCAGGTCTCCGTGCCGACCTCCAGAGGTGCGGGCTCTGCTGTTGCCTCGGGCAAGATTTGTGTGCCCACCCCGCGAACATCCCTGCCCAGAGATCATTTCAGGTGTGTGCAGCCTCCCCACGCCAGGGGCTTCTCCCACTGGGAAGTTTAAGCCCCAGCTACAAAGTTCCAGGACAGAGACCTGCGAGGTCAGGCAGCCTTTCAGCTGCTTCAAAAAAAAAACCTCCCCAGCTTTACAGATTCTGCAGTGTTAGTTCAGAGATCTCTGGGCCTTTTTTCTCTGAAGGCAGGCTTCAGCCTGCACTTTGCATTGCTCTCACCAGCTAATATTGCACTGAGCAGCTCCCAGAGCAGCGTGTGCTCTCTGCCTCCCACAGGAGCGACCACACGGCCTAATTCCACACTTCAGACATCATTAAGTCATCAATTCCTGTCTGCCTCTCAAGGAGCAGCACATGCAAACACGAATCCTTCCTTTCCGATGACAACCTGGGTTGGGTTTTTTTTCCCCCACCTAAAATATCCAGAACAAAAGTTTCTGTTTGGTCTCCAATTTCTTTACTTAATTCAACGTTTTAATTTTGGAATGACAACAGCCTCGAGCAACTCCATTAATTTGTGACGGAGTGAGGGAGCTTTGCATTCCAAGTGCGATTGCTGACCTGCTCCCCTGCTCATTGAAACAGCACCTCCCGGTACCAGAACAAAGCATAATTTTCCATCCTTGAATGCATTATTTTTCTTTATGAATACACATTTGACACGTTTTCCGAACTGACGGCAGATGCTGTCAGAAAGGACAAAATAACCCTCCCCCGGTGCCGCTTTTCTCTGACTACAGCGATCAAAGGCTGCAGCTGTCAGTCACACGTGGAGAAGGAACGGCTCCTCTCGGGGAGAGCAGAAGGAGCCTCCAGCCTCACCCGGCTCCTCCTGGGTGTTTGTTTCTCTCTCTGTTGCCTCTTTGCAATTTCGAGTTTGATTTTCTGAGCACAATGGAAATTCCCAATAGCTCCGGAGGAGGCAGTTCAAGGAGATCTTGTCAAAATATTTGTGTGTAAAGAAAGAGAAACCTTATTATGACTTTCATGCTGCGAGGCACCAAATCCAGCTACCTTGCTCGCAGACGATTATTAACCTCCAGGCAAAGGATAAAAACTCTCGAGCAAAACCCAAATTTGGATGAGGTCATCCTTGCTGTGTGGTTCACTTGTGTCAACGTATTAATGCAATAAAAGATAATGAGCATGAGCTGACAGCATTTTCAAACCCTCCAAGAGTCAAGAGGAGTAAATTAGATCAGATCGGAGATTGCCTGAGAAGGCAAAAAAAGCTGGATCTAATTCTTTTCTCAGTGACAGGGGAATTATAAAATTGAATAAGAGTCACAGGACATCACTGTCACGGCCCAACACGGGCTTTGGGTGTGCTGGGGATGCAGCTCAGCATGAGCAGCAGCCTGTTTGGAAATGCCATCATGGGCAGTGACAGGGACAGCAAAGAGCCGTGTTCACCTTCTGCTTCGTGGCATCACCTATAAACCTGTGTGGGAACATCACAAGTGCAGCTCCAGCCTGAGTCAATTCAAGTTCAAGTCATATCTTATTACATCCAGTCCTGCTCACCTACCCACAGCCCGGAGAATAAAATTCTGCAGCAATTCAGCATCCAGGTCACCTCAGCACTCTGCTTTGTCTGGCATTTCTATCTAGAGCCAAGCACATAATTCACACTGCATAATTTATCCATGGGATTTTGCCCATGGAACAGCCAAAGCAGATAACAATTTCTTCATACTTATTTATGGTTTAGAAAATGCAGTCAACTTCTCCTCTGCCTCTGAACTCTGCAAAAAGATTATGAACCTCCTGTTTTGCTCTTCCTGGGCTCGAGCTCTTGGCTAGCTGTGATCAGACAGATTAATTCACCTCTTGTGCAGACTTCTGCCTTTAGCTATTCTTGTTTCCTGAGCGGAGGAAAATGTGTACAAGCACTAAATCTCAAACATGCTATTCTAACATTTGGATTCCATTATCCTGGAGATAACATATAATCCTATAATGATATGTAATAAATTAACATTTAATCTCATATCAGAGAGTTCAAAGGGATCAGAGCCAGCTGGTGCTAAAATAAGCATTTGCTGGAGGCTGCAGGACTGGGAGCTGAGGATGAGATGGGAGATCTGAGCTGCTCGCATGCTTTGGCTTGGCAGGAGAGGTTGGCAAGGAAAGGATCAAATAAAGCCTGGACACGAAGGGAGCATCTCTGAAACCAACCCACCTGTGCCCTTTCACTGTCACTGAAATCCTCTCAGACCTTTCAACAGCAGGAGAGGAAGATTCCCCCCAGAGGTGCCAAGCAGGGAAGGTGATCAGCACACAGTGCTGCTCAGGGGAGTCACTCAGGGATTGACTCAGGGTTTCACTCAGGGGAGTCACTCAGGGAGTCACTCAGGGGAGTCACTCAGTGATTGACTCAGGGTTTCACGCAGGGGAGTCACTCAGTGATTGACTCAGGGTTTCACGCAGGGGAGTCACTCAGTGATTGACTCAGGGTTTCACGCAGGGGAGTCACTCAGTGATTGACTCAGGGTTTCACGCAGGGGAGTCACTCAGTGATTGACTCAGGGTTTCACGCAGGGGAGTCACTCAGTGATTGACTCAGGGTTTCACTCAGTGAAGTCATTCAGGGGATTCACTCAGTGGAGTCACTCAGGGGAGTCACTCAGGAAGTCACTCAGGGGAGTCACTCAGGGAATCACTCAGGGGAGTCACTCAGAAATTCACTCAGGGAGTCACTCAGGGGAGTCACTCAGGGAGTCACTCAGGAATTCACTCAGGAATTCACTCAGGGGAGTCACTCAGGGGTTTCATCCAGGGGAGTCACTCAGGGGAGTCACTCAGGAATTCACTCAGGGAAGTCAGTCAGGGGAGTCACTCAGGGATTCACTCAGGAATTCACTCAGGGAGTCACTCAGGGTTTCACTCAGGGGTTTCACCCAGGGATTCACTCAGGGAGTCACTCAGGGAATCACTCAGGGATTCACTCAGGGGAGTCACTCAGGAGAGTCACTCAGGGAATTCACTCATTCCCATCTGTCCAGGTGCCCCGAGAGGTGACAGGCTGGGAACAAACACCCAGGGCAGGGCTGAGCTGCCTCCAGCTGCAGAGAACAACAACAATCCAGCTCTTCCCCTCATGCACACACAGAACTATAGAGGATGGACAGTTCCAACGCAGAGAAGGCAAAAATAACATTTCCTGTTGTGTCCCTCTCACGTGCCCATCACAGAGCGAACACACCGACCACTGCACAACCCTCATTAATAACCACAGCTGTTAATCAAGTTTGATCCACAGAGACTCCCTCATGAAATGCACCCAGCGAGTCTGGGGAGGGGGATTTGGTTCTCTGGAGAGGCACAATCCCACCCCGGGAGGAGCCGCAGCTTCCCCAGCAAAGTGAGGCAGGGACCATCACCAAGGTGACCCAGAAAACAGCAGAGAAACCCCTGAATTCCAAACTCCTTCCAGCTCCCCACCGAGCCCAGTTTCAATTTTAAGGGAAAGGGATAAAGAATTGTGTTTATCTTCCCAGGTGCCACACCTCCCTTGTCCCAGCCATGTCTGTGGCCTGGTACATTTTTCTGGAAAAATGCAGAATTAATCTTTGTTTGTGGGCAGCAGCAGGAAAAAAACCCTATTGACATCAGTCAGATTCGTGTCTTTTCTCTGAATCCAAAGACACACTCCAGTGCTCCATCTCAGACTGGAATGCACTGTAAAAAGCAGACTCTCAATAGCCAAGAGAGGCAAGAATCCATCAGACACAACAGTACTTTTTAAAAATCCTGTCAATTCTCTCTGTTAGCTTTTAGTGAAGACACATCAACTTCACTGCCAAATTAACTCAAAAGCAAAGGCAGCTAAAAAAAAGGGAAAAAAAGAAAACTAAACAGGACAGCCAATAAATATGTACAGTGAGAGGAGTTTCACAAGCTGACACTGACCGCAGTTCTGTGTCTGAAGAAAACTTAATAAATAAAAATAGCACAAAAATTTGAAGTGTTACAGAGTTATCTTTGCTCTGGCATTTAACACACATTTCTATTACCCTTTCTCGATTAGCCAAATGAAGATCAATGTATCTATAAAACTCAATGACATGTTAATGCAAACCTTAAAAAAGATAAAATGCCTTTTATCTCAGTCTTAGGAAAACCTAATAAAGAATTAACAGTCCATGAAGCTGTGGAATTTCACTCAAGGCTTTTACTTTATGCCAGGACTTCCTACTCCATTATTTTTTAATGGACAGGTTTCCCCAGGCTTTGGGACATGTCGGTACAATTGTACATTGC
The DNA here is from genome assembly GCA_013400735.1 of Pomatostomus ruficeps. Classification (NCBI taxonomy): domain Eukaryota; kingdom Metazoa; phylum Chordata; class Aves; order Passeriformes; family Timaliidae; genus Pomatostomus; species Pomatostomus ruficeps. Next base: position 5,540 of record VYZT01019355.1, on the reverse strand, counting down.
CATTAAAATGGGTTCTGTATTTTCCTTCAGAGCTGGGAGAGGAACTGCATTGGAGGATGTGAATTTAAAACACAGACAGCACCCACAGTGGATCAGAAGTGCAAATCTAGAGCAAGGGTGAAATAAATATGGAAAAGATTGTAAGGAGTAATGATTTTGATAATGAGCTGATAATTAATGAATTTATGAGGTAAAACTTCCACCTGCAGGATGAGCACTCTGGATCAGAGCTCATTTGCAACATCAGCATTTCAAATCCAAATCAGCAGCAACTGCCAGCAATGTGCTAACACGACACGAGTGCTGAGTCTTGGAAGGGAAGCAGACAAATATCAGCCCAGGATTTTGCTCAGGATTGGTTCTCAGAACTAACAAACCTTCAGTGAGTGGCACAGGCCACGCCAGGAGCTGGGATCCACCCAGCCAGACACCCCCGGGCTCAGTGGGAAACGGGTTCCATCCAAGCTCCCATCGATGCCTCTTTCTACTGACAAACACCCAGCAGCAAGAGCAGAAATCTCAGATGCCAGCACTCCCCAGACAACTCAAATCCAACCCTTCTGCACACATTTCAACAGTGGCTTGTTCTCTGAAGGGCCTGAACACCTGGGGCTCCCATGAGACTGAAGGAAATGCAGGTGCTTCCCACTCCTGCTGATGCCTGAGCAGAGGGTGCCCGGAACAGAGGGCAGCCAGGATGAAGAGAATAAACTGGGGATTGATTGCAGGGCCTTCAACAGGGACACCTCGGGCAGGCAGAGCCTCTCCGGGAGAGGCCACACCCAAGCTGGACCCCGGGGCACGAGTTTGCTGCACTTGGATCAGTTTGGATCCATTCCCAGATCAGGGTTCATTCTCCAGTGACAATTGCAGGGGATGATGGAATTGAGCCCAAGTCTGTCCCCCCTTTTAGAGGCTCCGTTTCCATCTTTGGGGGCCTGGGCCAAGGAGGTGGCCTTGAGTGCAGCCTGGAGAGGATTTGTTGTGTCTGAGCAGGATGGGAGAACAGGAGCTCCCAGCGCGTGGGGAGTGGGAGAGTTCCACACTAAAGCAGGGCAGGGGCTGCAAAATAGAAAAGCTGAATCTGAAGGCATCACTGCTAATTGGGGTGGGCTTGGCTTGGATGCCAGGGAAGGGCCTCACTCCTTTCAGCCACCCCCGGGTGAGGGCTGAGGCCGCGGTGCAGCTGCAGCAGGATGCTCGTCACGGGGGAACGCGCCAAGAGGAGAGGCACAGCACGGAGCCTGAGCTCAGAGACTCCTCAAGGCTGACAGGTTTGGCCTCGTGAATCAGCACAGGGAGAAAGGAGGCAGCAGCAGGCAGGAAAAACACTCCCAAGGAAAAGCAGGAGGCAACGGTCCAGGAGAGAGCGATGGGAAGAGCAGTGAGCAGCGAGGAGGTGGCAGGAGCAGGAATGAGCCTTGGCTGTACAAAGACTGACAACTCTTTCCATGAAAAAACCCCAAACCATCAATGATTGGTCCAACAAGCTGAAAGCCACTTTGAAACCTTTCTTTCCCCTCCAGGATGTTTTCCCTTAACCCACCTGGGCGAGGTAGAAAAGCTTTCCTGCCTCGCAGGAGGAATTCAGAGCATTCCCCCCAGGAGCTGCACTGTTTGTACAGTTTACCTGGGACCACCCTCACCTCCCCTTCCACCTCTGCTTCTCCCTCTGTGTTTGGAGAGCAGCTGCTTCTCCCAGGCACTCTGAGATTAATTATTCCTGGCTCTTCTCCTGCACGGTGCCTTGATCTGGAAAATTTATTTAGATAACTTCTCAGGCCTATTTATCTGCTGGCCTCAACATCTGCCCGAGCATAAAAATCAACATCTGACTGATGACAAATGTCACGCCAGTTAGGTAGGGACTGTCCTCTGCCAACCTCACCAGCCTTGCTCTGGTAGACTTGGGTCTCATGGCAAAGAGCCTGAGTGTGTCCCCTCTTCCTCCCTGAGGGACAAGCACAGGTCTGAGTGAGAAATCTCCCCTCTTCCTCCTTGAGGGACAAGCACAGGTCTGAGAGAGCAATCTCCCTTCTTGTTTCTTGAGGGACAAGCACAGGTCTCAGGGTGAGAAATCTCCCTTCTTGTTTCTTGAGGGACAAGCACAGGTCTGAGTGAGAAATCTCCCTTCTTGTTTCTTGAGGGACAAGCACAGGTCTCAGGGTGAGAAATCTGGCACGGGACAGGAGGAGAGGGCACCTTGTCCCAGCAGGACATGGGGACAGTGCTGTGTTCAGCGCTGCTCTCAGTCAGATGCAGCAGTGAGGTGATGAAACCCAATTTTGGAGAAGCAAAAGCACCAAACAGAGCAGGCAGGGAAAGCCCTACCAGCCCTGCAGCACCACCCCAAGCACTGTGGGCACTCAGGCTCCCTCCCCAGCCACTGTCCATGGCCACATTCCAGCCAGGGTCAGGAGAGGATGGGCACCAGGCTGAAACCCCAGGAATTTCTGCCTCTCCGTGCACGGATATGGAATAACAGCCTCGGATGCATCTCCTGCTGCAAATTCATCTGCTGGCAAAAAAGCTGCTTTTGCCATCTTTACTCACCCACCCTCTCACACACAACAAGTACATTTGGATCACCAAGGTGGGATGTTAAATTAATCAACAGGAAGCTCTGCCTCCCCAAGGCAGCCTATTCCAGATCTATTCCTGGCCAATCTTCAAGGAACGTTCTTCTACTCATACAGAGAATGTGTAAGAACTGCAAACACAAGAAGATTCTGCTCTGTGCAGCGGGGTTCAGACCAGCATCCTTTGCTGCCTGACGTGGAAAATTCCGTCACCAGATTCCATCTGAAAAAAGTCCCTTCCGAGAGCTCTCAAGAATTCTTATAAAAGCCTGCGGCAAGCTTGGAAAAACCAAACAAAGAGCAGAGAAATACTTAATAAAAAGCAGAAGTGCTCGCTCTTACCGTTCAAACGCACCCTTTGAACCTGGCCATCTCCAGTGAAGTTTAGGTGACACTTAGAGCCAAATATTTATAGGCAGCCAACTGTAAATGGCCCTCCCCTTTGCTGTCACCCTCCTGGCCCTCAGTGCAGGCTGGGCAGACAGAAACACGAAGATGGAGGTGAATGAGCTCGGGAGGGGACCTTGTCAATCAAAGTTGCTGATGCAGGACCCAGCAAAGCCGGGTTCAGCCTCAGCAGTGAGCACCTGTCACAGCGTGACACCCTGGCGGCGTGTCACCGACCTCCCGTCCCCAGCAAGGATGCTGCTGCACAAATCCTCCTGAACCTCGGCGAGGAAAAATGCACCTGTCTGCTGGGCAGCCATCACGGCTTCCCAAAGCCCGCAGCCAAATGAGATCTCAGGTTCTGAGGAAGTTACGGAGAAGAAAAACATGTGGTATAAAGGATTAACACAGACTGAGGCTCCACAGTGCTCCCCTGGGCTGCTGGCACCTCGTTTCTCAGGGAAATTAGAGGATTTCTCACAGCACCACATCAGACTGGGGCACAAGGCTGCACATTTGCCATCAGATTTAAAGCAATTCCACACAGGAATGCCAGGCCCACACACCAGGGAGCTCCCAGCAGTGTCCAGAGAAACTGGAGGTATCTGCAAGGGATGGTCCAGAGGGGGTAACATTCTTCTCCTTGGCTCACAGCTGAATTTATTTGAGTTTGTCTCCCCACACCAGGAGCAGCGCAGAAGTTTCCCTGGGCCCCTGACAGGGACTGCAAGCAGGTTTTGTCTCAAGCAGTTTATTCACACCAGCACAGACAGATCTCCCCTGTTTTCCCTGTAACACCCCTGCCTCAGAGGCCCGCTGCCTGAACACCAACAACTGCAGGATTCACCAGAGATTATAATATTTGAAACAGAACGTGCTTGAGGTTTTTTCAGGAATATTAGTTTTCAGAAACGCAGTGTATTTATTCATGCGGTTAATTACACAGATAGCAATAAAAACAAAAACGTCTGGTTTTTTCTTCCAAGTGTAGGAGTAAAAAAAGGAAAAAGTTCCATTCCAGCTAATCAACAGCCTTATCTTATTCTTTCCTCGGTGTTTAATCAAAATGTTTCCAGCATGTACAGCTTGCAAGGAAGACCCAAACAAGTGAATTTTCCTCAAGCAAGAAGCGTTGCAAAACCTGCAACGCAAACAAGCCGAGCTTCGCCTTCTGAATAAAAAAATATCCCACAAGAGCAGGGAATCAAGCCCCAGGAATTTGGGTTCCCGACAGTACCAGGGTCCAGAACAAGGAGAGGGGAGCAGCAGTGGGAAGGGGGCAGAGGAGGTGGATCTGTGCCCTCCCACGGCCCCGTGCGGTTCCCACCGCGGGGCTGTGCCTGCGCCGCCTCCCACGGCGCCTGCAGCTCCTGGCGTTTTATCAATGAGCGCCAGGAGTTGGTGAAGAGCGGCTTTCACAGCACTTCATTATGTTTTTAGCATAAACTAGAAATCGATTGTGTCTCGTTAATAAAATTCCCCCACAACAAACTAATTAGCGAGGCTCATTAATTTTTTATGCGCGTTACTCCTGTGCGTGCCGCCGCTGACCTTGGGGCGGCTGGTGTCGCATACATTACACACTTCATGTTTGCTGCCCTCTTTGCTGTGATTTACAGGAGTTACAACACATTTCCCAAAAAGCAAAGCCTGGATTGTTTGGGTTTTTTTCAGTGGCTTCTCCCTCCTTCAGGTAATTCCTGATCACGTCTGCCCAGCCCAGCACGGCCAAAGGATCAGGGAAGCAGAAATAAATCTCCAAGCTCCTTCCACCTGCAGAACAGATGCCTGGGCACACCTGAGGGAAACACGGGGATTCAGAGGTCACGGAGAAACCCCATCCCTGCAGGGATTGAGGATGCTCAGTCTCCATCCTGCTCAGCCCCACGATGATGCCGGTTTCCATCCCACACAAATATTCAGTTTGGTTCCACAACAAGCGGCCCAAAGATCAGCCAGCCCAGCCCAAAGGTGGCCTCAGCCCCAGGATGTGCCACTACCAGATGCAAGTGGCCATTAAGCCCATAAAGCAGAAATAACAGAATTTAGGAATAAAATGAAATTTCTGCTTGAGTAAGGTCTACTGGATCAGGCATTAAATCTGCCTGGTATCTCTTCCCTGTGTCATCGCACACCTATTTTCTCCTTGTAAAGCACAGTATTGATTTTTAAATGTTTTCATTCACACTTAGAAGCTTTCCAAGATTGGACTTTATTCTTCAATATTATCCACTGAGCAGTAAAACACTGGAACAGATTGCCGGGGAGCACCAGCAGGTCTTCATCACGGGGTGGCCACAAGGACAGGCCGTCCGTGGGGGATTTCACGGGCGGAGCTGAGCTCTCCTCGGGACAGGGGCATCACAAGGTGACCCTCGCTGTTCCCCCCAGCCCTGTTTTTCTGTGCACACTCTGCACCTGAAACGACCACGGGAGCTCCCCTGCCCTTTGAGACAGCAGCAGTGGGGAACAAAACAGGTTATCCTATTTTATGTCATCCCTGGAAAATCCGGCTGTCTCAGAGCTTATCTGTAAATCATACTCTGAATTTCTCAGCTCTCACCACCACCACCA
>VYZT01019354.1:4695-58932 GCA_013400735.1 Pomatostomus ruficeps | reverse complement strand
AAGCTTCTGAATAAAAGCACCATCTTTGAACATGTTACTTTCCCAAGTAACTGCACGGAAGCTTTATTTATATTCTAGCTTTTACATACCTGTTAAATACAGGTCCCCTGAGCCTTGCCTATTAGGCTGTGAACACTATTTTATTCATTTCACAGAGATGAAAGAGTAATCATTAGAAATATTCAATACTAGTGGGAAATTTTACAAGGATATACAACCATCTAGAGGAATAACTTGCCTCTGGTCCACCAACCCTGCAGTTGCTGACAGCAAGCTAGCACTGTAGGCATATTTGAAATCTTACTCCTTTTTTTCCATTGATCTGATGACATTAGTAGCAGTAGCTTATTGTCCATTACATGGCTCATGGAAATCCTAAGCCATTGTCCTTGTCATGTGCAGACTGACTGTAAATTTTAAGTGCAGGAAATCTAAAGCATGGATGAAGAGCTAGAACTGTTGTGCATGCACTTCATTATTGATACAGACTCCTTTGGCTTTTGGACTTCAGAGAGATTTTTACCCCCAATACATTAATGGCCTAGCTGAGCTGCCCAGCTTTTTTGCCTTTCTTTTCTACAGCTTTTTTATTAAAACTTCTGTGCTACAAGAGACAATGAATACTTCATCTCTGTCTTCAGCTGCACAGCCCAAGGAATGCAGCAAGTGTACAGGACTACACACCAAATGACTCCATCACTACAAATCCACACACTCCTGTGTGTTATGAAAACAGGGCTACAGAAACTGAGAGTCAACTGGTAACACAGCAGTCTATTGCCCCTTTCCAGATCTCTATGTACATGTCACAAAAGCTACTAAGCTCCAGCTGCAGAAAGTGCTGCCACAGATATGCCAGTGTTCTCTGTTCTCAAAGAAAAGCACAGGTATGGACTTTACTCTTCCCAAAATAACCACCATCTGCTTTTGCTGTTCTTCTTTAGTTGCTTGCAGTATTACCAATTGACCATGCATGCTTCCACAGTGAGATGCCAAGTGGACTCTTTGACTGTAGTACTTCAATTAATTAAAAAAGCAGCATAGACTTGAACTGCAAGACCCAAAATACCTTAAAATTTTACTGAAGACATCTCTTTCTCTATTTCTAAAAACTCCAAAAGACAGTGATAGTCTTTAACCTACAAGCCAACAGCCTCTTTCAGTATCTAAGCATATCTCAACATCTGCAGTCTGATTCACAAACTTTATACAACATGGGTATAGAACAGCAGCAACCATACGTGGCAAAATACAGCATTTTCACTAGAGTAAATAAAAATATGCAGGATGAGAAGAGAGACACGGCATATAAAGAGAGTTGCTTTTGGTAATAATCCACTTTATAGCAACAGATAACGGTGTTACTATTTTGCTGTTTTCTTTTAGCCCAGATAAAATGTTTCCTCAGAGTTTTCTTTAACAGTCATGAGATTATCACAGTTGGTGCAACAGATGTTGGTCCCTAGAAAGAATGGCCTGATCCTGTAAAACCTGCTTTCTCATGTGCAGGCCCTTTGAAATCAGTGGGATTTATGTAAATAGGGATTTGCAGGATTAGGTTTACAGTCTAGGGAGTCTGCAGTACTTCAGTCATACGTGTTCTAGTTTTGTTGCCTGGGAACTCGATACACCAGAATAGCTTCTCAACAGGCCTTTACAGAACATCCTTTACAGAAGCAGTATGGATCTGAACACAGTCCTTGCAACATGAATTCAGCATTAGGACTTTGAATTACTGTAAAAAAACCTGAGCCAAATGAGATTCAAAGAGATCAGAAGAGATCTATATTAACCTACAAAATACAAGAAGAATGTCCCTCACATTTACAAACCTGGGGAAGGGGAGGAAAATAAATTAGAGATTCTTTCCTCCATACTTTATTTTTCTCATTGTTCCTAAATGAAACACAACATTCTATATGCATATTTTCTTCTTCCAGCATCAAAACCCAAGGCTACAAACATTCTGTATACAGTAACTTTGGGTTACTATGGAGACAGAAGAAGAGAGATTACCATTCAGAAATCAACAGATCTGTCTAGTGCAGGGGTTTCAAAACTGGTGCTATTGTCAATAGTGATGGCATCCTCCACCACCCCCTACTCACACCCACTCTTGGGTTCTCCTCACACAGCCCCTGCCCACTCCTTTCTAGCCCCCTATCTGTTCTCTTCCTTCATCTCACCCATTCCCCATATCTACACAAGTTGTGGCAGGAGTTGGGTTAATGCTGCAGTTTTCATTGGCAAGGAGGCACAAACAGCCCAGAGTCACCCAGCACTCAAACTGTGACAGAATTCAAGAATTCAAGAAAGCTGATGAGTGTGAACTGTCTCTGTGAAAACACCCTGTGAAGATAGGAAATGGAGGCATATTTATTCATCATCGGTGGTGACCAAAGAAGCAGTTACTCTGCCACTCATCTGTCTGCCCCTCAGGCAACGAGAAATATGTCACCACAGCACTGCCGGGGCCTCACCTTAAATCCTATGTTCAGTTTGGGCTACTACAGCAAATCGTTTGAGGTGCTGAAGAAAGTCCAGGGAAAGGGCAAAAGAGATGGTGAAGGGTCTAAAAAAAACTTCTGCAAGGAGAAGTTGAGAGACCTGACATTCTTTAGCCTGGAGGTAAAAAGGAGGCTGAGACAAGACCTTAGTGTTCTCTGTAACCATCTGAAAGGAGGTTGTAGCCAGGTGGTTGTCAGCCTCTTGTCCCAAGTAACAGGAGACAAGGCAAGAGGAAATGGCCTCAAGTTCCAGCAGGGAAGGTTTATATTGGTTATTAGGAAATAAATTTATTACCAAGAGGGGTGTCAAGCATTGGAACAGGTTGCTCAGGGAAGCAGTTGAGCTGCTGTCCCTGGAGGCATTTAAAAGAGGTGTAGATGTGGCACTCAGGGATTAGTGGTGAACTTGGCAGTGCTAGGTTACTGGTTAGATTTGATGATTTTAGAGGTCTTTTCCAACTCAAGTGATTCTAGGATTTCATGTGCCACTTTCAAAGAAGTCATGTGTTACCAATGATAGAGAAATCAGCAATGAAAACGGAAGGTACATCTATCAATAAGATACATAATAACTGGGATGTATACCAAACACCATGCATTCAGACTGGAAACCACATATCAAACACCTCATGACAGACACAGTCAGACTCATAGGCATATATGATTAGTGGAAAATAAAACACACATGTAACAGAGATGAGTTCAAATTAATCTGTTATGGTTACTCCAATGGGCATATTTTTCCAGAGTAGATTGACATCATCCTATAGGGAACCCAAAGGAGCAGTGTACATGAAAGCACATGAAGATGCTAGATGAATGCAATTTTGCTGCTTTCAGGACCCACATGAGCTTCCTCAAACCTCACCATGATGTCTCTGGTTATCACTGTGTTGTTATAACATGTAGGCAAACTTCAGCAGAATCAAATTTAAAAATTCTAACGTCTTTTTACCACTTTTGTGCCATGTGTAGATTAACCACTAAATTCTGTTCCATTCATTTTGACATTTGCTTCCAGGGCATCTACCATGAAAGCCAAAGATTTTATAAAACATTTGCTAAAGCTGTCACTAAACACTTTTTCCAAAAATACAACCTTTAACTATTACTATTCAGCAGTCACATCTACATGATCTAATATTGCCACTTTATAGTGTCTCAGCTGCATTTTTTGGTCTCTGACACACGTGCCTACCAATGGTGAGAAAAGTGTCATGAGCACAGAGAAGACAGAATCTCATTATACTGTAACATGGAATTTAAGAAAAAAGATCTATGTATAGCCTGCTCTGTAGGTTCCTCACCAGATGGAATAGGGAGTTCTGTGTTAATGCTCATCCTACTGTGAAACACGTCAGCAAGCCCAACTTACCAATAATATGACTTGAATTCTGACAAGGTCAAACTGGCTGGACTATATTTAAAACACTTTTATCTTACTGCAATAGGATAATGTTTTCTAAGACTATATGCCACTGGAACATAAGACTCTTCTGCTGATTTAACCTAGGGTCAGAAACTTACTCTCTGTACCATGCTTCTAGTTAATTACAGCTGGACAATGCAGAAGAACAGCACAGGACCCTAAACACAGCATCAAGTGAATTAATGTGGCCTTCTGATGAAAGACTAAGCAGACTACATCCAGAAAACTAATTTGAAAACCACAAAAACCTGAGAGAAAGTTTGTGTGATTTTAGTTGCTCATTGTTTGTGAAGTCAAAGCTCAGGAAGGAAGAAATTTGACTATTGCATTAGCACCACTGAACCCTGAAATTAGAAAGGATATCAGCTGGCCACCTAAACTCACTTCTCTGCTAGACAACTTGATCAAGTTTAAGTATGTCATCTTGGTAGATGTCCTAGATAAATATAACACTGTCCCCATCCTTAGAAATATACTGAATTTTTTTCTTGAGCATATTCTTAACTGATGAAATGTTGAGTCTTTACTTCTTGACCTACTTCTAAGGAAGGCTAATCAGAAATTTCGAAAGTTTCTGGCTACCTCTAAGTAATTCACACTTTTTTCCGCATGTACATAGAGCAACCAAAACTAGACAGCATTGAAAACCATTATTAGTTCTTTCAGTGGGAAGCAATTAGTAGTGAGTGAGTCCTTCCAAGAACTGTTGCAACTTCATTCTTGGTTCACACCACTGTATGATCAATGTAAGTGTTTGACTCTATGATAGTGCTAGTCCTGAACCTGAATTACAGCTTTGAACATATATTCTTTACATCATACAAATATTGAAGGACAAACAACAGATTAATTGCTGGCCCTAATGCTGTGTTTGTGAGTGCTAAGAAGTCATTCCAAATGTTCCAAAAAGGATTAATGCAGTATAACAAGTCTATTTAATTACTGAAAGACCAGTGATCCTCATTTTACTATAAGCAGCTTTTCCTCTATTTGGAGGTTGTAAATAGAACAGAAATCATTACAGGACAACTATAATTCTTGTTCCAGAATATTCAAGTTATATCCACAATATAGTGAAAAAATACATGAAAGGCCAAGAAGGACTACATATACACACTGCATTTGTGTATGACAATGCAAGATCAGCACACATTACAAAACGGACCGGAACTCCTCGCTATAACGTGCAAAGAACAATACTTATGCTCTAAGTAACAATGTGATATGTTTTCTTAACTAAAAGAAAAAATGGCAGCAATTAGGCCAGTTAAAGTAATTACACAGAGCTTTAAAACAAATTCCCTTGGGTTTAATAAAACCAACTAAGTCTGTGACTCCTACAACATAAGCCTCTACAAATGACTGAACTACAGGCAGTAAACTCACCTGTGAATGCATATATGGTAAAATCACAACCTGATATTGTTTAAATTGTATGTCTGAATCCAACAGTCCAATCAATTTTTCAATTCTTTTTTTCTGCACAACCTGGTTATTCTTTAACTGGAAGTTAAACAATAGAGTAAGTTTTGATGTTAACCCTTGTTTTGCTATAAACTGCACTGTTTCAGTATCAGCTGGAAAAATGCATGGACACGCTTCATTTTTGTAAGTTATTGACACTTCCCACTCTGAGAAGCAGACACAGTAATTTTGTAGGTGTTGGTATGGCTAGCTCGTTACCAGCCCTGAAATATCATAATAAAGGAAGGAATGAGGAAACAAACGACTTAAGGAGTAAAAGTAGAAGGCATACTGTGTCCAAAAAGCACAGGTTACTAATTATTTAGGAGTGTTTCACTACAGTCTGTTGGGGCTTCAGGCAAAGCTAGCTCCTCTAAAACACAATCCTGGATTAAGACCGTACAAGCCAATGGTGTCCCCATGAGCTGCCTCACAAACTAGATTTGTCCAAGTCTAGGAGATTAAACAGGATGGCCAGCATATTCCAGACACAGGTACACTGTTACATTAGCTTGGGTTTCATCTCACACCTCACCAAGTTCCTGACCATCCACCCTGTGCAAGGGACCATAGTGCAGACACTTCAGTGTGTTCTGAGCTACTGGCCCACTTGACTGGAAGTCTGTGATCAGAGCACAGAGAAGGATGGGGAACCACTGAGCTCATAGGCCACCCCTGCAGGCACTGCAGATGCCTCCTTTGTGGTTGAATGTTGATGAACATCCATACAATTGCATAATGAGTGTTTCTTTTATCTGTCTGTCTGGAGTATATTTTTGCTTCACTGTCACAGGACAGGGAAACTCAGAGAGCTCTTTGTGCCATGTCCATCCCCAAGGGCCAGCCCTGGTCAGAGCCCCTGCTGGATGAAGCACGGGTGACAGGAAAAGTGCTCCCCCCGCAGTCCCAGTCCCCGGTGACGGGCCAGCCCTGCGGCGCGGTTTCGCTCTGACACCCTCTCCCACGGAGCAGTACCACCGCAGGGCTTGCAGGCAAGGAATGCTTTGCGCCGGCCCTCCCTGCTTGGGCAAGTTTCTTCTGTCTGGGCATGAGAAAACTTGGGTACAACACTTCTTTACGATACAGAGCCCTCTTGGGGGCTGGGCACCAGCACATGGGTTTTGCTTGCAATAGAATATAGGAACTTTTTAGGCAGTACATTATCTCAGTATTTATCACAACCCTCACTGGGTCAGCACTGAAGCAAGTGGCATTCTCTCTCCCTGGGTCCAGAGGCACAAAGATATTAATTAACTTGCCTGCAGTCACCCAGGAAAACACGGCAGGGCTGGGGATCAGGGACAAGGATTTTGAAGTCTTGCGACTAAACACTGAGTCATACTTTACATTGTCATCACAGTGATAGCATTCAAGTTCCTTGTCCCAGTATTCCCACCCTCTTCCTTCAGAGGAACTATGCAACTGCAATTAGAAATCACACCTAGCTTGCAGAGTTTCACACAGAAAGAAAAGGTTTCATCATATACAAGTGTACAGGAATGCTGTATGTAAACATACCATATGAATTTTTTTCTTTTTCAAGGAACAAAAAAGAATAAGTTTACAAAGAAATCAGGTGTACTGCAGAAATACAAACCTGATTATATGCTGTGAAAGTCAGTGCATAGTGCTTTGAAAGAATATGGGGTTTAAACTATGTCAATTCAATTAAGTAAATCCACTCATGTTAGCAAGTCTAAGGCTAAGGACTTAAAAGAAAAATATACAAATTTACTTGTTTTATAATGGTAATAACCAGTACCAGCCTTTAAGCTTTCTTAACCTAGGCACAGTTTTTCAACAGATCCAGTCACTGATTTTGAAACATGCTATTTCCTAAAACAGTGTCACAATGCAGCATATGATTAGATGTAATACCCATTTCAATAAAATAAGTCAGATTGTTGGTAGTTATGGGAAGCATAAAGTCTACATCAAGAAGTTGACATTAGCATCTGAGATACTGACAGTAGGCAGTCTGCCAGGGTAAGGGGCCAATGACTGCCCCCCCCCCCCCCCAAAAATAATTCTTAAGGACAAGTAGCTTCCCCTAGAAATAATGCATTTCACTTTTTTTTAAAGAAGTAATATAAAGATTGTTCTTTCTCCCTTTCACTAAGTTTAGATACCGCATAAGTATAAAGTTCTTTGCTTTAGAAACCATGAGTGCTCTTGAATACAAGCTAGGTCTTTAGAAATCAATGTTTTGGTACTAAAGAAATCAATAGCCATTTATGACATTGACAGGTAACACTCCTCCATTTCACACAAGGAAATTATTTTGATCACTCTTGTGTCCTAAAACTTGAAGTGGTGTGCATACTCATTAGATTTTCATCACAAAATATTTTCAAGGCAGAACTTTCTTCCCAGCACATCCTACCCAAACAAAGCTCACAGTGAAACTAAGATTGATGGTATTTGCCCTGGAAAAAAGTAGTGACCCCATGCACCCCAACATAACAGAAATGCACAACAGCCTGAGAGAGGATGGAGTATTCCTCCAGCTCCCAGAAATTCTCTCACCACCTCTTCTACTATGAAGGGTTGTCAATTTGTCCCCCTCACTGTCAGCAGACAATAGATGGTGACATCAGGAGCACTTCCAAAGGAGGATACAGATGCTCTGGAGGGACTCTGCAAAATCCTCTGGGGTGTAAATTCAGGGCCGAGGTCTTCTTGTCAGCAACTACCACAAAGAAGTGGAGGAAGTGGCATGGCCACTGAACAATGGAGAGGTCAAGCAGTTCACAGCCATTTCATGACCCAGACAAACCAAGGTCAAGAGATTCAGGTAGCAACTTGGCCTGGGCATGAGCTACAGCACAAATGAATTGTTTTAACAAATCAGCTTTGGTCAATTAAACCTAACAAGATGCATTGCATTACATAGCAGGGTTCTTGACACTAAGGCCAGGAGCTGAGGCCAGCCTCATAAAACATATCTTTTAATGTGGCATAACAAATTTAAGGTAATCCATCTAGAAACTGCAGATGTCAGAGTGAGTTGTCTTGATTAGGAAAATTTTTCACACTTTTATATCAAGGACACTGGACTGCAGTCATCCCTTCAAAAAGTCTGGCATCATTTTCAATGGCATTACTCAGGCAACAGAAAGCTGATGCTGCAGTATGTATATTTGCTATCTCTCAGACACAATGCACATCCACAATAATCTTCTAAGCATTTCCCTGTTAGCCACTTCATTAAAAAAGCTGGAAATGGTTTGGCATTTTAGCTCAATGCAATTCACATGTAAAAAATATATACTCTAACATTTTAATTTCATTTAATTTCTAAAGGCATAGAGTTTGTAATTACTGGATTCTAAAGCATGCAGATTGTTTTGTTTCTATTTTAAAGAAAAATCTATAAATCTTATGGCATCTCAGAACACAGCTTATGAAGGATATGGAAATTGACTGGAAATTAAAATACAATGCTAGGTTTAAGATAAATAGTTCATAACTATCTTTCAGTTGTTTAAATTGATCCTTTATGAAAATATGTATAGTAACTCAGGTTAATATAGCTTGGAGATCAGGAAGTCAAATACGTTAACAATATGTTTAAAACATACATACCTAAAATTATAAATTGTCAAATAATTCCAAATAATATAGAATATACTTACCTGTGCACAACATTTGCCTCCAACAAACAATCATAGAACTGTTTTCCTAATTTCTCAACAGCCACATCAAGTTTCTCAGAGTTCACTAGTGGTTCATTTTTGCATTTGGCTTTCCTGTTCACTTTTTAAGGAAGAAAATGGGAACTGTTTTGATCAATTTTCATATCCATTTTTTTCAGGGGGAAGATAATAAAAAGCCCACTTACGGCCACAGAGATGCCCCTTTAGTGAAAGTATCTTTGTGGAAGGACACTGGAAAACTTAACATGTCCCTTCTGCTCTGGAGATAAGCAGTTACTTAAGTAAAAGAGGGCAAAGTTTCACTGAGAGAAACGAACGCATAATGATTGAAGGGGCTTCAGCTAAGCTTCACACCATGCCACATCATAGTAACTTCTCCTTATTTTAATTCTATTTCCTGGAGTAAAAACAAACAAACATACATGTAGTTTATTAATTTCAAATACCACAGGCAGTTAGGAACAAATTAAGGTCAAAATTACTCCAAGGACCCTACAATTTTAAGTCACCTTTCTGACTTGAAGAGGGATCTGGGTTAAAGTGGGACATAACACACAGAAGTCATAAGGCATGAAGGCAAAGCTCCAGTCCTCAGGCTAGCTAAAAACTTTAGAAACTCTATTATGAATAAACACACTTTAGACTATCAGCCCTTCCTCAAAATTCCCCCCAAACACCAAGTCTGAAGTGTCCATCTCCCACCACTCTCTTTGTGGGCTGGGGGAACTAGAACAAAAGTCACATGCCAGTGCTGATGTTCCAAAGAAACAGCTAAAGAAATATATTTATTTATAATTTAAAAAGCACAATATACTTCAGAAAAGAAAAGAACCACCCTCAGAGGAGAACTGGAGGGGAGAGTGCAAGTAATCTTTTTATAAATAAAAACATGGTGGGGGAAAGGATAAACAGCTGTGCTAGGAGAATGCTTCCAGCTTCACACACAGCTCACTGCTACCAGACAGTACAACAGACACACCAAAATGAGCTCCGCTTTCTCTTAGGCAAAGCTAATAATTGAAGATGTACTTCCCCTTTACTAGCTTCTGAGACTTTCAATCCTCTTCTAATCCATGCTTCACCATCCTGAGCCAGGATTTTAGCAAAAACTTCTAAAAAATCCACCAGAGTTTAAAATTACAAAAATAAAAAAGAGATACGGAGTAAAATCATGAATGACATCTTGTTTGACACCTGTCAGACAAACTGACTAGTAAGAGAGACTTTCTTCCCTTTTCATATTCATTTAGTATCTGGGAAGTAGCTCCACATAAGGAGCCGCTTTCTTCACCCCACAATGGAAGGAGCAACCCTATTCAGTTAAGATACCCATTTAACTTGATCTCAAGATCATCCTAATCCCAGCAATTACATCAAAGGGACATTTCACCTTGCTGTTGAGACTGGAAAGTGACACTTCAGGAAACCTCTTGAAATACTGTGTTTGGCATTGTGGATCACCCTTTCAGAGGGCCACCTGTCCTTGACATGACTATATTACTACGCTAGCGGCAGGGAAGAGAAGTAGGAAAAGCAGAGAAAAAAAGGAAAGCTAGAAAAACGAGTAGACTTGAGAGCAACCTCATGCAATTAACTTTAAAATCCAACCTGCAGTGGTATTTAGCATTTAATTGTTTAAATGAAGTTTTCACAGTTACCGTGAATTCACTATGAATGAAAATTTAAGAAATTTAAAATGTAAAACTCTGTCTTAAATTGGCATATTTCCTTTATGGATTAGTTGTCATATATATAGTTTAGCATTCTTTTTCTTCACAATGTTATTTCTGTCTGACACCACCAGGAAGCAAAAATTTTCTGATTCTTTTTCCATTCTTTACTTAATAGCTTCTTGCTGTTGAACTAAATGTCATTTATAAATTAACACTGACCTCTACATTTTCAAGTAGTTGCACAGAATTTATTTCAAATTAAGATTCTTTTGTCTTAAACACAATTGATATTATTAAACCCTGTGAAAATTGATGTTATTAAACCCTGTGTATCAGGTAAGAAATATTAGAATGAGGTAAATGTTCCTTCCTAAAAAACACATAAATTTCATTCTTGTTAACAATGGCAATATTCAATAAGGAAAATTCCCTTTTCTTTCTCATGAACCTGTCATATGACCTGCAGTCCTGCTCTGAGGGAAACTTTTTCAAATTAAAAAGAAAAAATTAAATATTTTGAATTCTTCAGATCTACTATCTGTATGTCAGTTCACACATAAATGTTCTGAAAACTGAAAAATGGCTAAGTGACCTATCAAAATGTTTCAGTATCTTACGTCTTCATAAACAAAGTAGCTATAATAATCAATTGAAAAATATTATTACATCCATATATACAGTGAGTTAACCTCCATTTCCTAACGGCAAATATCTTCCTAGCCTGTATTTTTTAGTACAATAGAGACAGTCAACAAAATAGTTATCCAAAATTTTACATTAGAAAACTAGTAAATAATACAGTGTCTTTTTCAACTGACACAATTTTTTTTTTTTTAAATTGCATTTTCTGCACACCTCAACAGACTGGAATTGTCCAGAGTAATTAAGGTTTTAAAAGGTTCTTTATTCCCTATGAGATTTTTAAACTATGAAAAGTTCTTCTCATACTAGAGCAGATAAAATATAAACTCATACTTCTGGTTCTGTACTGGCTTTCTGATTCAAAATTGAGATTTAGGGCAAGGGATCTGCAAGCCATTTCACTGTGCAAGAAAAAAGGTCCTAGAGCACATAGAAGCCTGTAGGTACAGGCAGTAATAAGCTCTATTTCCTGTTATTCCTGCTTTAACTCATCATTTGCTGTGTAAACTCCCAACAAATTACTTTGACATATCCTTCTGCAAAACAGGTAAAATATTCTACTGTGTGTTCCCAGGTAAAGTATTCAGAAGAAGGCAAATCATTAAGGTTAAAAGAAGTAGGAACAATCAGCAAATTCTTCTAAACCCATTGCTTTTTTATTGATTGTATGTGGGAGCATCAGTGCACACAAAAAATGCAAACCCTCATCCAAAATCTGTCTTGGTGGTGTGACATTTAGGCATATGACCATAATATGACTTAACCAGGAACTGCTTAAAACATTATTTTGAGTGTGATTTTAAGTGGAATTTCATGTAGTCACAGCAAACTAACCAAAATAATTTTATTATCATTTTAAAATATGAAAAGAATGACTACACAATAAATTTTCCCTACTTACGGAATGAAAACTAAAATGTAACATGAAAACTACTATGCAAACCTCTTTCAAAATTCGAGCTCCCTATAGACATAAATTCACAACATTCAAAAAGCTTTAAAAAAGATCAAGCCATTGATAAAACCACCCGCTCCTGCAATTCAGGCATATCACATCAAAAAAAGAACTACAATTCCTTCTGGAAGAGGGCACGTTTTTCAAGTAAGACAAGGCAACATGTTGCCAGGACTGTCTGAATTGGGAAAGCGATATCCCCACTTGGCTAGGGATTGCCAGTTTGCTGGCATTAAGCTAAGGGCAGAAGAGATTCGGCTTGGTGCGGCGGCAGCACCCTGCACCCCAGCTGAGGTTATCTGCACACATGCTTTTTTGGAGCACGGGCCCCACACTGAGGTGTGTCCGTGCCCCCTCCCACACCCCCGCGGCAGGGCATGGCACCTGGGGCAGGGCAGGGCACTGCCAAGCTCTCCAGCGCAGGGGCAGCTCAGCACCCGTTTGACACAAAGGTCTCCCCTCAGCCGGCCAGTGCCCTAGCTCTTCTCTCGTCTTTCTCTTGCTTTTTTCTTCTTTTTTCCTCGCCCAGCACCCTCCCCCCAGTCCTCAAGAGACAGGACACAGTCTAGCAACTCAGGGACTCACATAGGCCAGGCTTCCTTCTGTGCAGCCCTTTGGGTAGAGCTGCTAATCCTTCTTATTAATTAACGAGATAATAGCAGCTAACCAGAAAGCAATATTAATGTTAACTATCTAGGAAACATCCAACAGAAATTATTTGTTCTTTTTGCCAATTTCCTTGTAAAAAAAAGTCACACAGCTGGAGCTGTGGTAGCATCTTGATGGTGTAAGAAGTTAAAAAACGAAGAGTACCTGAACACTATGGAACTAAGGACATCTGCATCTATTTTCAGCCCCGCTCCCTAGTTAGTTTAAAAGATCCTCTCCTCCTTTGACTCCAGAGTTTATTAACAGCTGGGAACGTGGGCTCCCCCAATTATATCACCCTTACATAAGGACAAAGGAGAGTGTAAACAGTGACATGACTGATCAGAGGAATGTACTCTAAGAGGCACATACACTAAAAACACTTAAAAATGTTAACATTTACATGTACCACTGCTTCAGTTCTTTAAACTCTCAAAGCATTTCTCAAGGTCTACTATGCTTCATTCAGTATATGCTGAATTACCTAACATCAAGTTTGCATTTTATTTATGCTGCAAAAAAAAAAGTAGCAGAGATGATGAGGGAATTAGGAATTCCGCAGACAAGGCACATTGCTATAGATATTTTATGTTTTAGGAAAAAATAATAAGGCAATTTTTAGCTTTTTTTTAATTAGTCACTGTAAGAGTAAGTAAAACATCTTTCTGAAGGGGGGATTTATATTATCTTGGTTCTGTTGCAGCAAACAAGTACTGCAGCTTTCATTCACTGATTGTCAAAAACTTTCCAATGTGCCCACTGCAATGCGGATGCCAACCAACGAATCAAAGGCATTCAGCAACTAGACAAAGAGGGTCTGATGCCAACCTCGGTGCCACTGGCAACCATTATTGGCATCAAGCACATTGTCTGCCTTTTTTTTCCCCTCTCCTGGCACTCGACAAACAAAATGGCGGTTCTTGTAGCAACGGGAACACAGCATAAGCGCTGTGCTGAATCAAATACCATCAAATGATTTTATGGACTGAAATGCATTTCATACCAAATGATAGACACTCTCTGATGCTGACAGGAAAAAAAAAAGGGGCAAATCTGTCAATAGAAACAATGTTCCTACCAATTTTCAAGTTTGGGTTTTATAAAAGATCTGTGTGGGACACACACACGCCCCTGACACCCACAACAAGTAGAGCCCCATAGAAGCGTGTTATGATTAAGAAATATTTTCATATTAAGCATTGATCACAATGTATACTTCACATTTTCTTCCTCCATTTCAGTCAAAGGAGAAGCATTGCAACCTTTGCCAATCCTCTTTTTTTTTTCTTTTTTTAAGAGGATAGCAGAAAGAGAATAGAGGGGAAAAATTATGCTGAATTTTGAGATGAGCGAAAAGTAGAATCTGGGGAAGTTCATCAATGATAGAACTTCACAGATCAATCCTTATTTCTTCTTTCAAGGCAGACATGGATGTAGAAGCTCTTTTTGTTAAGAACTGAAATGATTATTGACACTTCTAGATCTGGAAATTGTCAATATATTGTAACATTACTCTGCACTGCAATGCGGATGCCAACCAACAAATCACAGACATCCTAGGCTAAACAAAGAAGGTCTGATGCCAATCCTGGTGCCACTGGCAACCATCACTGGCACTCGAACTATCCTTCCTCCTCTTTTTTTCCCCTAATCTTCTATTTTAAATCAACAAGAAAGTAAACTACTTGGCCCCTTCATTCATTTTACGTGCTAATTCCTTCTTCATATTTCATTTGGGATTTAATTGTTTCTGTGTTTCCACTTAGTTTTTACATGGTGCTATTAGGCATGTTTACATGTTCTGAAAGATAAATAAAAAGCAAAATGCCATATGTATAATGCAGCATTTTGGTTGACTTCATGCATATCTTTCACAAAGCCTGGCACTCTTAATCAAGTACACTACAAAGTGCCACAATTAACCTGCTTTCAATGAGTATAGAGACTCAAAGCTTGATAAAATGGAAAAGAAATACATAGACAACTTAATATGACTTCTTCAAGAAGAGAGCCAACAGATGTTAATGGAAGATTTACTGTAAAGCAGCAAGACAGATACAAAATACATGCAGTTAGCAATAAACAAAAGGGTCTTCTAAGAGTGACTTGGTTTATAGAAATTAGCAAGCTTCATTTTCGGTATATTCTCAAAGTGGCATTGTATAACTTTGAAAGTTATAATATTATAGCATGCTTAACTTACTCATTTCCAGCTAAACATGTGTTCTAAATAAACTTATATTCTCAATACATTTAAAGCAAAAAAAATCAGCTATGCCCTGCAATTTCTTCTCCCACTTCAAGTTACTGGCTTTCAACAACTTATAAGTCAACAGTGTGTTAAGAGTACTCTGACCCCAGTTTCTTTGGCTCAAGAGCTACTTAAACTGTTTTGCCTCCCTTTGTAGTTTTGACTTTCAGAGACAGGTAAATCCATAGAATTAATCAGTAAGCTATGACTTACATTATGTACATTCAAAATATAATTTGAATTTTTCTTCCACAAAAGGAGTTTAAAGGTACAAATTATTTGTAATTAAGCTATTTTGTTTAATGCTATCAAAGAAATTTTTCTTTCTATATTATTTGGGATCAGATTTACCAGACTCTGCAGCTACTTAGTCGCTGTAAAATATCTAAATGTGTCTACTGCTGTGGAGAGACAAAAACCACAAAAAACTAGTAGAGAGGAAAAAAACCCCCACTTTTTCTTTTCATGACTAATAATCAACAAAAAAAACCCCTGATATACACATTCACAAAAACAGTTCTCCACTGGCATGAGCAAATGTTAAAAGAGAAATTCACTTAAAACAAAAATATTGCATTGTGTATCTCTTCCCTTAAAGAATGAGTATACACCAAATGAAGAGATGCAATTTTACTTTTTTGTTACTAGCAAAATCAATTCAATTTGTTTTCCAGTTAAATCCCATAGTTATTTATCGAGCATCAGATAACAGCCTGCCATCTGCCCTTCTGCAGGCCATTTCTACCTACTACCAGGCCAAGTTGTGAAATGGCCCACCATCTGCAGATGGTCAAACTTTCCCTGGTTGAGATCTGTGGCTAAAAAAGAAATGCCTTAGTACTGCTGATCAGTCAGCATTACAAAGGCACTTAGAAGATGGTATCATTACCAGAAAGAACCAAAAAAGAGAAACCAAAGAGAAAAAGTATTTCAGAAGACTTCATATCACAAAAAAAAAAAAAAAAAAAATCCACCTTTATCTACTTAATGGCCATTTACAATAGGGAACCTGCCTATGGGTATTGTTATCGAATATGCAATATATGCGATATGGCTAGTAGGTTTTTCCCCTGATCCATGTCTATCAGAAGCCCTGTTTTTATTTGCATTCTGTAATACTAAGTTTAAGAAGCTTTTCCATAGAGCTCCTGCAACTTTCCACATTTCAATTACCTGCCAAATAAAAGTATATGTGTGATTATGAAAATATACTCTTCATAAAAATTTCTCAAAATATTATGACCGGAATCCTTGCTTTAAATCTCAGATAGATAAGATGAGCTATTGATGTAAAATATGAATAAAAAATTACATCATGTATGTTGCAATTCTAATTCTATTTGGCATTTACAAGAAATATAGTCATGATAAAGTATTTTCAATCTTTGTTTTATAGGTATGAGCAAGTCTACAATTGCTCTTCAATGTGATAGCAGATTCATCAGTTTAAGGATGACTTCTTGATTATTTATAACTACAAAGACAATAATAAATAGTATTTATTGTGACTGTGGAATTGTACATACCTGCATCTGTTACTAATAGTATGGGGTTGGGGGGTTTTGTTTGTTTGTTTTTTGTTTTAAACACAACTTGAAAACAAGAATGTTTTCTGAAGTCACAACTATGTATTGCCATTTTTCCACAAAAAATAAAAGGGACCTTCAGTGGAACAAAAGTACTGCCTTGGTATGTGTCTCTCTCTCTTGAAAGAGGCACGTATGTCAAATACACGTGTCATTTACGCAGGTCTGCAGGAGTATGTGTGTGTTTAAGTATATACATATACATGCTGCTTTACAAATGGATATGTAGCCACATTACATCTACAGACCACAGAACAATGTTTCACTGGAAGGCAGCCCACAGGGGAAACAGGGCTACTTGGAATCAGAGTTTGACATACTAACATAGAAACATGACAATCTGCTTCCTACCTTGCTCCTGCACGTAGTATGCCAAAAACAAATCAAGCTCCTTGACTGATACTGTTATGTGATGTGGCTGGACGCAAAGTGCTGGATTTGTGCAATGTGGGGATTTCATGAGACGTTCTCCATCCGTACTTTCCAAGGGGATGCCTTTGAACAGGATCACCATGACTAGATCCAGACGCCAGACTTTGTCAGCCTGTCGCAGGCAATCGATTCTCCTAATCTTGCCCTTCTGGTCAGGATTGGACAATACACAGCATGGGTGTTTCTTCCCAGTAACCGTGAGCACAAAATCCTCCCGGAACTCTTGGCGAATATCTTTGCGCAGCTTGGCCAGGAGCCTGGATGCCCACTTCTGTTTAATTTCAGGCTTTTCACTAAGTAGCTCATCCTTGACTGCTCTTTCCTCATCCTTTGACATTCGTTTCTCATGTTTTTTAAAGTACTTGCGTTTTCGAGCCTGAAGATTGAACCAAGTATAGGCAATTGCACGGACATGTGGAAGAAGTGCCTCAATGAACGGGTGAAATTCATCCTGTGGAAAGAATTGAAGAAAAAAAATAGAAGAAGAGAACAAGAAAACTCAAAGTCAGCAAGTTCTCATAACCAAAGCAGTATCAAGAAACGTTTCTGAAAATCTTTAAGTGAAATACGAGACGAAGAGAACAAACACTTAAGATTTACGCAAATTTCTGCATAACACCTTTTATGAAATTATTACTGTTGTCAGGTAGCAGACAAAAAGTGCATAGAGAATCACATTTTTGCCATGTTTCATTCTTTGAAAGAACCATGTGAAGGTTTTATTTTGTACTCCTCCCCTCACTTCATCCCACAACACTGCAGAAAAAACATAATTTAAGAGATGCTACCAAGATGTTTTGTTCCTAATATTTAAATATTTGAGTGAACAACTAACATCAAGAAAAGTACCATTGCACAAAGAGGACACTATACGGTTTTAAAAAATCTGAGCAGAAATGTTCAGAAGGCTGAGGGAAATGCCACAGTTCATTTCTCTTCTCTGTGGTACAGAAACACAAAGCATATACATGCTCAGTGTAATGCCACACAGTTCCCGCTTTTGGAGCATGCTCTCAGCAAGAGACTGCTGGTGGCACAAAGAGCATGCGCCATTAAACTTGATCCATTTTCTTATCAAACGTCCAACATTCCAGCACTGAAACAGCACCATTCCAGTGGTGGTAACTAGAGAAACCAGTATAACAGTAAGGAAAAGCAGGCAAAAGACACAACATGTCATATACAAATCCTGAACAGAAGCTTCTGTACTTTCAGCTCTCCTGGCTTCGCTCCCACCACCCCCAAACTCCGTAAAATTAAGAGTTTATGAAGGTGAGAACAAAAATTACATTTATGTCCTTCCAGCAGCTCCACCATGGGCTTTGAAGCCCCACAGAGTCAGTTAATTTGTTAACTGATCACATGAGTGTGGCAATTATTCTAAACCCCTTAAAAATCAATCTGAGGTGTACAATGAAAAATGGCAACTTGGCACAAACTTTGCATTCTTTGTGTTTCTGCATGCTGTGGCAAAGAGACATTATGAGTCCACTGCTGGTCCAATGCTGCTTTTGTGAAATCCATGCAATTTATTTACAGTTTCAAAATATCGCTTTCTGTCATTTGGCTTCACCTGCAAGTTCTTATCTTCTGCCTAGCAGCAATATGGATTGCATTAAGGAGGTAATGCTTAGTTGTTGTCTACAAGCACATCCTATAGCAATTAAATTAATTTCATTTGTCTGCTTAAAGTATCATCCTACACATCCATGTTAATATCTAAATAGACGTTCCCCAAAAACTTATTTTCCCTGAACAAATCTGCTGTTTAAAACACTGCAATCTGCTTATCAAACATTACTATATTTTAGGTTGAGAGGGAGACCTTAGGGGAGGTATCTTTCTTCCTGTGTGCAGGCATATTTAGTTTTAAATACCACGCAGATTGCTCATCATGCTTAGTGGCACAGTGCAATCAAACTAAAACTGAACCTTTTTTATGCAATTACATTCAAGAATACAATTAACAAACTACTATTTTAGTTACGCTGCTAGACAAGGAATGAATTATGTTTAATCAATAGGCTGATTAACTCCATTAGGTAAAAATGATGAAAGTATAACTAATGGTCTCAATTATAGAGTGCAGACTGCCATTGCAGAAGCTTCAGGCAAAGAATTCCATGTTTAAATCTTTGCATTTCAAACAAACTTCAAAATTTCCTGAATGT
Organism: Pomatostomus ruficeps; assembly: GCA_013400735.1. Lineage (NCBI taxonomy): Eukaryota > Metazoa > Chordata > Aves > Passeriformes > Timaliidae > Pomatostomus > Pomatostomus ruficeps. Next base: position 39,518 of record VYZT01019354.1, on the reverse strand, counting down.
AAAACCCACTAGATCTAGTTACCTCTCTTCCCTAACCATCCTTAAATCAAACTGGAAACAACAGAAAAGTTACAAGCATTTTACCTATGATCATGTTATCTTCACAGAAAAAAAAAATAAGCAAAGGGGGAAAAAAGGGAAAAAAAGAACAGAGAGACAATATAGGAAGATACGTCAGGACATGAACAATTTCATTACAGTATGATGCTTGACAAAGACCTACAAAGGCAACAATTAAACTGATTAGTAGTTTCCAGCACAGATTTGAACAATTCTGATACTATACTGGCACATAAAACTAGGCCGTAGAAAGAGTTAAACCACAATCTGTTCTTTGTGTGGGAAGGCAGTACTGCTCTGAGCAACCACAGCCCATGATAAGACTTCCCTATCTTCATACACTTTCTGATGCCATGCTTTTTTTCCTCTCAATTATAACTACTAAAGAAAGTTTATTTTTTCTCCTACAGAAGTCATCTTAATTGAAGTATTCAAACAAAGTATTTTTTTTAATTAATGGAAGCATAAAGTCTGTACAGTGTTAAATCCTCACAATTCATTTTAGGCTGAATAAAACAGATTTACAACAGATTTTGAAAATTCTAACAGCTGGGGCTAAAGGTGGGGTGAAGACAGGTGGCTGAACAGCTTTGGGAGAAATTAATTTTTGCCTAAATACAATGATTTCCCCTACATCTAAACAGACTTTGGCATTTATAACTTAAAATGGCAATAAAATAAATATGGACATATTATACGCTAGTAGAATACTGCACATCTAGTTTTAATTTTGAAGAAGAGCATCATAAACTATTTTAGAATGACTGTGCCTTGAGGTAATGCATATATTATTAACAATAATAACCTACAGCATTTTCTATCTATGAAAATTTTATAGAGAATTTCACTGTTTAAATTCCAGTCTGTAGTAGCTGAATGTTTCCTTTTCAAAAAGAGGGGGGGAAAACCTCAAAAACATGCACACCAAAAAACTCCAACCTTTTAAAAACTCAATTCAAGTTTTTCTTTCACAGTATTATTAAGTCCAAAAGATATAAACATAGGTGAAAAGTGTGAAGGAGAAATACAGCAAAGAATATCCTGTTTGAAAGCAATTTTATCAGATTTTTGAGCTATTCATTGTGCACCTGGGGTATTTTCAAATGAAAATACTACTTGACATGGAGAAGTGCTCATAAAGATGATCCTAAATGGACATTTGCAATTAATCACACACATTATCCACCAAATCTCCTAAAAAAGATGTCTACCAAATTTTATTTTTCCCCCTTAACATTCACATAGACAATAGTGAATTATTTTTTGGTTTTATGTGGCACTCATCCATGTGTCACAGTTGCTCTTGCAATGAAGTGATTTATGAAGGTAAGATTTTCAAATGTCATATCAAATAGCTCAGGTAAACCATTGTGCATTGGCAATTTAAATTAAAATGGAAGTTACTATATAACATCTACGTAGCTTGCAAATAAAGAAAAAAATAGCCGTCAACTAATGATGATAAATAGGCCAGGTTTTCTTTATGGAAAAGATAAAGAGGATATGCAGTGCTCTTCTCCTATCTTCCTCTTTTAAACTTTGTATCAGCCCATGAAAGTTCAAACAGAGGACTGTAAAATAAATATACTGGGCAGAAGTACAGAGATTTTATGCAAAAAACTTCACCTACTCAATTTCCCTGCTTGGATTTTCTCATGCCTAGTGAAACAACATATAGGAGCAAAGTAAAATACAACATATTCTGATTTTTGGACTACTGTAACATAAAGATAAACCCTAGCAAAAATATCACAAGAGAGCAAGCACTAAGAGGCATGCAGTAACTGCATATTCATGCCTCAGCAAGACAGATAAATGCAGTTTCCACTCATTCCAAAACACAGAGAAAGAGGTCTATGGGAAAGGGAGGATGGGAGCCCCCAAAATTAAATTGCATTTGATAAGTTTTCTTCTTCCTTGTAGTTATTTTCAACCCCCAAACTTTTATTGTAAGTGTGACGGGTAACACTCAAATTGCCAAGGTTTGTCTTAAAGCTGTACTTTGGATTTTAGACTTGTTTCTAAAACGTGCTTCAGCGCTGTCTCAGCACAAACTAAACTACCACTTTCATAAGTAGCTCCCTCCAAACAGGTGTTCTGTGTTTACTTTTACCAAAATATTTTCTTCTGAACATACACTACCACAGTCAATGTGCATTACAAGAGTTCTAGAGACAGAGAACACAATAGAGAGAGTAATACTTTAATGCAGTTGCTATTCAAAGTGAGATGAATCAATCTTTTGCCTTAAACAAATAAAGAATGCAAGGTACAAGTTCTCATTGCTGGTGTAATTTTAATTTTTAATTTATGTAGGGAAAGAATTATTTATAAACTGCTCTTATCATTCCAAGTAGGTAGAAAAGATTCCAAACTAAAATCAATTTGCTGCAAGTATGTTCCAGATATGTATCACCAAATGGGAACTGTGTCTGCATGGCACATGATAGAGCATGATTGTAAAATATTATGGAGAAGGTATCAATGCAAAAAAGCCAGGAACTGCTTTCTTGGATTAATGGCACTAGAAGTACAATGTAGCATTTTTGTATACAGCTGAGTGCAGTATTTTAACACAAATTTGTAAAGCATTAGGAAATCTATTACATCAGTGAGTCCAAAAAGCAAATATATAGGAAAAAGAGTCATTAGAGCAGGAAACAAGATAATGAATTACCGCTGTAAAAGAGGTGGTTGTGAAAATCTGTGTCTCAAATGCAAAAAACTGCTTTCTTAAGTTGTAGTCTCAGGTTTATATTCTGATGCAGAGATCCTACTGCCTGTCAATAATTTCACACACTGGACAGCCTACACAGAATTAATTTTTCTAACCACAGATTCCATGGCAAGTAATTATTTCTATGTGTGTATCTGCAAGCATGTGCGTATCTGTTACACAAAATGCTTCCTACGTTTCTCTTTTGAAGAAGAAATATCTCAAGAACACTTTTTTCCAGATTTCTTCCACTCCAGCTCACGTTTACTTACTGAAAATATCCATATCTAAGTCAATCACACTCAGATGCCAAACAAAATATAAACAATAAAAAATGTGTCAGCCAAAAAACTACAGGACTGCGTCCAATCACTGAATAAGCCTTATCATTGTTTCCATCTTCAATCACAATTTATGAATACTTTAGTCCTTTTGAATTACAATGGTTTGTAACCGGGGAATAACTTAAATCATATTTGTTTATCCAAGGTGCAACTGTAAGTGCATCTTGGCCTCTCTATAGCAGCCTTGCAGCAGACGCTACTCTAGCACATTTTCTGTTTCTTTAGCTATTTGTTGCACCAATGTGGAAGCAAGCAGTTATCGCTTAATCAGTTTACATCACATCCTCCTAAGACAGACTTTCACGAAAGCTGAAAACTATCCCCGGGCTTTGCAGACCGGGTTTACCGTCCGAAAAGGACTCCGGTGCCCCGGCGCTCGCTCGCCGATACCGCACGCCGGGCGAGGACGCTCCAGGGGCAACCGGGGAACTTCCCAAACCTGCTCCAGAAACCCCTCAGGTTTCAAAATGTGCGTTTTGCCGCGGCGGGGACCCCGGCTCGGGTTGGCCCCCGCGCTCCGCCGCCGTCGCCCCCCGCCTTCCGTGCCCCGCTCCGCGGCCCTCGCACCGCGCCCGCCGCCGCACCCCGACCGCCGTCCCGCTGACAGCCGCCGCTCCGCACCGAAAAGCGGCCGCAAGTGTGATTGTAAAAAAAGGCTCGGTCTCTCCCGGTGCTGGGGAGAGAGCACGCTCCTCCGCCAGCAACACGGTTTAGCGGGGAGGGGGAAAACGCCGTGCCCTTGTATAACCGAACGAGAAAATACTGTACAGCTTGGTCATCCCCGCTCACATCTCCCTCATTGTTGGCAGTCAGCATATTATTAATTAAGCATAAGACGGGATTACTTCGCACCAGAAAGTGGTCGTGTTTTGTCAAAAAAAGCGCTTTTCCTTTCAAACCATTTCATTAGGCTGTGTGCAAACAGGCGAGCTGAAAAGAGTGTAAATCGTTTGATTCCAATCAAATCAATACTTCTCAAACCTAGTTTTTTAGCGCAATTATACTAATTTCCAGTTTGTTAACCTTTGACTTCGTATGCTCCAACAATTAACAGTATTTGTCTACGGGTGACACTTTGAATGGATCTCCCCAAAACAATGGCCTGGTACAGTTTATTCTCTAATATTCCCTCCTGAGAGAGGAGTTTGGATCTGACAAGCAGTTACAACTGTGTTTTAACCCGTTACAACTACTAGCAATGACTCATTAACAACTCACATACATATAAAAATTTTTTTTAAAATTCCAACAAACACGTGAAAATAAATAAATTAACAAATAAATTAAATAAAAAGCGTCTATACCTGAGTGAGACAGATTGGAGAATACATCATGACTTCGCTTTGAGAACACGCTGCCCGGAGAGCCCCTAAGAAAAGCCTCAAAATGGAATAATTTCATCTATTCATTTTACAGTCATCTGAGACTCAAGGAAGATGAAATCAATCAGGACGGGACTCTGCTCTGGATCACCACAACTTCACAACAAACCCCAGTCCTCCTTAAATAGCCAAAGATTCAAGTTCACTCCGTGTGCTAGATTTCCCGGGGTGAAATCCAATCTACACTTTTAACCCTCTTNGCTGCCGTAATACCACGACACTGTCACCACGCTTTCGAAAGTTCAAGGTTACAGCCCAGAGCGGAGCAAGAGGCTCCCGGACAGCGATGGCAGGCGAAACTTCGCCGGGCGGCCGGGACCGTGCCGCGGGGGCGCGCCGAGGCAGGGGCGCGCTCAGGCGAGCAGAGCGGGCGGCGCGGCCTGCGGGCTCCTCCGGCTGCCTCTGATCGCCCGCCCGCTCTCGCTCTGCGGGCAGTGCTGAGAGACTGCTTTCCAAGCGGCCACCGTAATAAAAATGATCTCCTGAAAATTCAAACGATAAATCTCTTCCTGGCGCTACCACCCGATTTGCTCTCAACGTGACCGTGTGTGTTGTCGTCGTCGTCGTCCCCCCCCTCCACCTCCACCCCGCCCCTGACTCTGCAAAACTTGGAAGTTGAAAAATTCACCGGTTACACCCTGTGGACCCTATTCCAGCTCTCTTCCCAAATGAGACTTAAGTATTTTTTTTAATTATTTAATTACACAATCACCACTTACACTCCTCCTCCTCCTCCTCCTGCAAACGCATTCCTTCTCCACCAGATCCCCTTCCTCTGCCCTCCCTCTGCATTCATTACCACCGAACGCTGCAGAAGGAACGAGCACGTTTCGCAAACATCCCTCCCTCATTTTCCCGCTCTTCTGGTGGGAGAAAGTTGCGGGGGCGAAGAGGGGGAGGGGGGGGGGCTGCCATCTGCGAGAGGTTTCTTTTACTTCTTTCGGGGTACGACTTTGCCAGCTGCGGCGGGGCTCAGGCGCCCTCGCTTACCCCCTCCCTCAGCGGAGGACACGGGGGAGGGCAGCCCCCTCCGCCGCGCTCCCCAAACGGCGGGATCCTCTCCCGCACCGCCGGTGACTGATGTCCCCGCCCTCGCAGGCTGCGGCTGGGGGCGGTGAAGGGGTCCCGGCTCCCGGGCGGCAACAGGGCGCGGGGTCTGGTTTCATTCTCCCGGGGCGACTTTAACCAGGGGAGCTGGGAAAGGGAGAAAAACAGTGAGCGAAACTTATTTCTGCTCCTGCGAGGCGGGCTGCGATGCCGTGCCCAGCTTGAGGGGCGTCCGGTGTGTGCGGCCCCCACCCCCAGCACCGGGGGCCGCTGCGGGCAGGAGCGGCCGAGCGCCACCGGCGCTCCCTCCCGCTGCCCTTGCGCAGCCCCCGGCGGCGTCCCGGAGGGACCGCTGACTTCCTCCTTGCCCAAAGTGAGAGTTTATTCACGTCAGGCATTTCACAACGACACATCAAGGAAAGTAAGCAGGTTCAAGTCAACCATGAAATGGTCACTTTTTAACCCCGTCCTGTCCTCATTAGGGAAATGCTCAAACACAGCCCATTTTCAAAGAGGGCTCTTAATGAGGGAAGCTTGCCAAAGCTACCAGCTGCAATTCCCATAAATTTACAAACCAAAAGAAGCAGAAGGATGGGGGAAGGAGAGACCCCGTACAAGACAGGTAATGTCAAAGGAAACAGCAAGAGCCCAGCGCAGTAACCCTTGCAGAATCCATGCTGCATTTCCACAGCTCGGCTTTTGGCTGCTCTTGCCCAATTCCCCCAGATTTCCAGGGTTCAAACAACCGCTATGCCTTCTACAGACAATACTGATAAGTGACAAGTTAAGGACATACATTTAGGCAGGAAGACATGAAGCAAACTCAGGGTTAACCATAATTAGCAAAACTTATTTTTATATCTGGTGTAAAACACCCCCAAAATCCTATCATTTTTTCCTCTACTTAGACACTAAAAAAAGCTGATAATGCCAGCTTGAAATTGTGGAGTTTCCCTTCAAATAAGTATTCTATTTAACTGGAGTTAATTTACCATAAAAGACATTCCTCTTGGCACAAATGCACGGATGTCCTTGAACACACCTCTTTGAGTGCTTGAACTCTTACACAACACGCCATTACTGCGGACCCGATTTAAAATGACAATAACTCTCCTCTGTCCCCTTTAACATTCTTATCCCTCCATAAGGATCAGGGCCTAACCTAACCAAACCCCTAGCACCATGTCAACAAGTCCCTGTCCCTGTGAGCTGCATAGATGTGAGAAGTCTCCCCTTTCCCAGACAGGGCTTGCAGAAGGCCTCACTCCTTCCCATGACCTGGCCGAGGGATTGCTTTGCACTAGAGTCCTGTGTACTAAAAGCAAGAACTGCCTGGCAAAGTCTGGCAAGCAGGAAAAAACAAGTGGAGCAAAGTAAGGGCAGAGAGAAACCAGTCACTTTCTGCAGCCTTTGTTACTGCAAGGGATGTGGGGTCATTGTGAGATTATGTTTGCATCCCTACAAGAGCTGGCTGAGGCTGGGTTTGCATCCCTATCCAGAGTGCACAAGATGTGAGAGGAGCACAGACAGCCTTGCAGCATGTGCCACCAGAACAGCACATGCAGACCAGGAAAAGCCTGACATCCCCACCCCCAGAGCCAGCCTGCTGGCCAGGATTGAACAGGCCTCTGACATGGAAGCATCTTGGGGAAAATGGAACAGCCCAGCCAGTATGGCTCCAGCAACATTTTGTCTTCTGCATGATCTATAGGGCATGGCAGGAAGGGCACAGGTTGCCATGGGTTTGAACCAAAGACTCTCAGTACATAGCAGAAAGCAGGCTGAACTGGGTGCCCAAACACATGTTTTGGCTCTGTTGCTCCTGGTTAATCCCAGTGGGAACCCATAATGGATGAAGGGTTTGTCCTGGGAGAATCCTCCTCAGAAACACATGTGCACAAATGCCTATGCCCCCCATCCTCCTCCATCCCACCCCAGCCCCTCGGCTCCTTTCACAGAAAAGCAAGCTAAAGATTCTTTCCAGAATGGATAAAGAACTATATTAAAATCATAACAAAGTGTAAGTCTCTATCACTTTGCTGCAGAGTGTGTTAGAAAGAGTACGTGTTAACTGGGTTAGCCTGGAGAAATATTACATTAATGCAGCAAGGACAGCAGCCACAGTGGCTGGGCCTTGGCATGCAGGGAGACCTTGTGAGAAAGTGGTTCAGTTGCTTTCAGATTCTGGCTTTCATTAATTCCTCAACCCCCCCCCCGAAGACCCTTCCCTCCCTCCTCCTGCTGCAAGTTCTCTACCCTTGGAGCTCCGGGCTGGAGGACAATTGCTTTTTGTCCTCACTGACAGAGCTATGCCAACCTCATGCTGTATCTGGAAGTTCAACCAGCATTTCAATGTGGGAAATTAAGAAAATAAAAGTCACTATCTGACCTGCCTGGTAAGAGACACTGAGAGCTGTTCTCTAACACTAATCCTAGCCCATCAACTTCACAGCGCCAGGTTGGCCTAGGGGATCCTTCTCTCTGCCCTTACTTTGCTCCACTTGTTTTTTCCTGCTTGCCAGACTTTGCCAGGCAGTTCTTGCTTTTAGTACACAGGACTCTAGTGCAAAGCAATCCCTCGGCCAGGTCATGGGAAGGAGTGAGGCCTTCTGCAAGCCCTGTCTGGGAAAGGGGAGACTTCTCACATCTATGCAGCTCACAGGGACAGGGACTTGTTGACATGGTGCTAGGGGTTTGGTTAGGTTAGGCCCTGATCCTTATGGAGGGATAAGAATGCAATACGAGCGCTGACAACACTGTGTGGAGACACACACACAGCTGGGCACAGGCACACGGGTGCTAGGAACCTTCACGTGACAAAAATGCACATTCAGGAAGAAAAGGTAGCTCTCATATCTGTTAAGTGGCAGATACCAAAGCTCCATAGGAATCATTCTCATCCTGAGCCTGCACTCTCCAGACTGGGGAGTTGCTCTCATGCTCCCCCTGCCTCCCATTCAACTCTGTCAGGGTGGCCAGGATGGGAGGACATCCACTGCCCACACTGCAGGATCTGAGATGCTCATCTCACAGGAAAGAACCACAAACATCGCAGGCAGATGTAGTCGCTCTCCTTCACCCATCCTAGTTCCCCAGGGCAGTTTTCTGCCAGCGGTGCAGACCCTGGTATGCCAGGCTTGCACTGAAAGCATGTATTTTCCCCCTCTCCCTCACAAACCATGATCACAAATTTCACCAGATGCTGCAAAGTGGCACTGCCCTTGGACTTCAGACATAATAACATTAAAAAGTGGAAAGGTGATTTAGACCTCTTACATCCCACCTAGAGCAGAATTTCAACTGTTGCCCTTTGACTGGACAACTGTTCCACTTTTTCAAGTTTTGGAGCATAAGACTATTATTAATGGAACAAAAAGAAAGGAATTACTAATGCTAAAATATGAAGCCTAAGACTATCTCAGAATAAAAGTGCGCAGTTTGGTCAAATATCTAAACATATGTATACTGAACTTCTAAGAAATCAAGTTTTCATGAAAATTTCAGTTGTCTCTTTACAAAAATCAGAAATAACTGATTCTGGCATATGGCATTTCATCGAAGATATGAAATATCTGAGAACTAGCACCAGAGCTCTTATGAAAAAGGTCTCTGTGATTCAACATACAAGTTTTATATCTAGTTTAATAATATCATTGGCTCCTTTTTCCTCCTTTGTTAGAAAATGTCATTAACACATGTCCATTCAATAAACAATTACTTAAGTACATACATAAATACTGAGTAGCACAAATAGAGTATAGTTTATGTCACTTATGAGTAACAAATAATCGAAACCATATTATATTATATTATATTATACTGTTTCCTAATGGTGATTCTATCTGTATGAGTGGTCATGTAAGACTTCTTGTACGAGCATATTAACCTACAAAGTAAAGCATTGAATCTTTAGCATAACCAGAGCCTTGGACAATTTTCTTATGTGCAGGAATATTGTCTGTGCATGGAGACGTATATGTATATATAAACATATGTATATGCACAGAAATTCAGGAAAAAAAACACGTAAGTAGTAAATAAGAAAACTGATAATATATTGGTTTATGGGGCCTTGATATGTTTCATATGAGACTGAATTTTAAGTTATTTATGACTTAAAATGTTAAAGCAACCAGTACAACTTCTAAGTCAGTACAGTATCACAACAATAAAATTATGCATCATAATAACTGCTAGCATTTTTCCTTGGTTTCGGGTGATAGAAAGAAACACATACTGTATATAAACTGTCTGTCTGAATGATCAGACAGAAAGTGTGCATATATACAATTAAAAGGCAAGAAACACGCTACTTACTCTAAGCAGAGACACACCATACATATGACGGGTGTGGGCGTTTGACCCCTGCCCACGTACGGTGTGATGGGGACTATAATACTTGAGCTTTCCACAGCTCCCAGACCAGCAAATAAAAACATCAAACCTCAAGTGTAAAGATGTAAACCACATCATTTTGGGTTACACAACTGTGCAGTTTTTGTCCTCACTGCAGTTCATATCCTCAGCCTTACAGAAGCATGAAACCCTCTTTCTCCATTACAGTAAATTCTTTAAAACTTCACATGTGCTGATTTCAAATGTCCTGGACATAAACAGTAATGATAACATCACAAATGAAATTCCAACACATTTCTTTTCTGGCAGTTTATATCACTTGCCAGATTTTGAGAATATCGGGATAGAGGTGGGGTTCGGGGCAGCGTCTAGAAGCTGTATTTAAATGTCTGCCTAAATTAGAATTATAAAAGTGCTTGATCTTTTTCTTGTGATTTAACATAAAAATTGTAAGCGTTGCAGCTCAAAACTGCTTCAGAGTATGTTACGAGTTAATCCTGTGTGTTTTGGCGCCTTTTCCCTGCCAGCTACTGTACTTTAGAGGGAAAAAAAAAAAAAAAAAGCTGGAAATCTTGTCTGTCCCGTCACAAGTTCAATGGCAGCACTTTCCAGCAGCGGGAGGAGAAGATGGCTATGTTCACAGAACTAATAATAATTCTGATCACGCCACATCGGCATCTTGTGTCAGAGCCGAAACTGGCTTCCCCGCCCCCTTCAACCTGAGAGCTGCCAAGTCCTCACACACTCCGCATTCAACCACAACTTAATGGATGGGATATTGTGCATTAAAATGTGGCCCAGACACACAGGGGAAGAGAGGACAAGAGGGAAAGCAGACAGACACACACGCACACACACATACAAACAGACACGCAAGAGAAAGGAATGAATTAAAATNGGGGGGGGGGGAACAAAAAGAAACCTTCTAGAGTAACTTTAAAAAACAAGCCAGGAATGCCACCCTAACATTGCATCCTGCTATATAGCATGAAAGAGACCAGCACAAGCCTCCAGATAATTTATCGAGCAGACGATACACAGCAGCAATGTCATTTCCTCCACATGATACATTCAAATTGCAGTCCATTAACTACAAAAACCACTAAAACAGCCAGAGAGAAAATATTATATTAAAATGTGAATAAGGAAGCAATTTCTACAGCAACAAGAAAGAGGGGGAAAGATCTGTCTGTTAGGTACCAATAAAGTAGCATTTGCATTAATCCTTTCCAGCATTTAACTGATAGTTGTCTGTCAGAAAAAAGGGCGGAGGGGGAAAAACTTGAAGCAGGAAATGTGCCAAGTTCAGCACTTTTGGATGCAAACTCCCATCAACTGATTTCTGGCATAAAAGTGTGACCCATATACAAAAGCTGCCAAAAAAAAAATTTAAAAAAGCCAAATACAAACAATCCACCACTTATATCTTATCCTGTAAAGCAGAAGTGGTATCAGCATTTAAGAACACAGTATAACATCCACTTTTGAAACCACAGAGACACAATCTCAGCCTGGAGGAATTACAAAACAAGAGTCAATTGAGTTAAAAATAATATATATATATACGTAAAAATATAAATCACTTAAGCAACATGTACCATTATGGTGTATTGTATTAAAGAAATGAGATCTTGAAATCTGCAACACATCACTGGGCCTTTGGCTTCACGTTTTCCAGGATGCATATCAATTTTCTCAAGGATACAATGTGTTGGGGTCTTTTTGTTGTTCTCGGTTTTTCATTTATATTTTTATTTTTTATTTCCAGAAATTGCTTCTGCCTTTTACTTTGGGATGGGATGTCTTGGGAGTTTTTGTTTTGTTTTTTTTGCTGTTGCTGGTTTGGGATGTTTGGGGGGATTTTTTAGGGGAAGAGGGGGGGAGTGTTATTATTATTGTTACTTACTCAGGTTGGCTATTGGCTTTGTTTGGGATTTATTTCATAGCCAGCTTTTCGCCTGACACAGAACGGGATGAAAATTCTTGGAGTGAGGGAGAGAAAAGGCGTTAAAGTCACAGCCTGTGGGCAGAGCGCTCCTCCTCCTCCTCTATTCCCAGTCTCCTTTCCTCTTTTGAGCTGCCAGGCTGGAGAGCACGTTTCATTGGCGTCTGACTTCAACTCGGCCCAAGAATTCCTTCCCCCTTCCTCCCCCCCAAATTTTAAACTCTTCTATACGCACACACGTATAGATGTGTATGTTCACGGCAGGGACGCCCCATGCCCGCGTTCCTCCTCCACCCCCGCCTGCGAGCGCGGAGCGGAGCGGAACGGCGGGCCGCCCCGGCCTCCTTCCAGCTCCGGCCGGCGGCTCCTCGGCCATGGGCTGCTCCGCCTCCTCCTCCTCCTGCGTCTCGTCCGTCTCAGCTCCACCGCCGCCGGCCGCGGGAAGCGCGGCTCTCCGCTTCCGCCTGGCGGCTGCCGCACGCAGCGGGGCCGCCGCCGGCTTCCCTGCCTATTAAGGACGAATTATATTTTAGTTTGGCCCACTGAGGCCACGCTTGACGAGTGCGGCTCTTCGCATGTAATTTTTTCTGAAAGGTTTCTGCATACATTTTTATGTAATTTCGTGGTTTCGGATGCCACCTTTTATAGACTATCACATCACACTGCTCACTCCCTGTAGGATTAACTCCATTTCAGAGGAGTTGTTCTCCAACCCAAACCCAAAGGCAGTAAGGCAGCCTCGCAGAGGAAGGATTTCACATCTAAAACTTCCTACGCAATTAAAGCACTTACAGTGAAATAAATAAAATTGCATGAGGTAAAAGTGTGTGAAGAGTTTTAATCAATCAGATAACACATACATTCCTTCCTGTTGAAAATTGGCAAGTACAAACTGTAAAGAATCTTCATAATTACTTGGAGACCATTGCTGGGAGTATGGGGGCCTCTCAGGAAGTTAATTTTCTTTTGTTTGATTCGAGAAAAAACGGTTTAAGCTTCTAAAAATGCGGTCTACTCTTAAAATGAAGCAGAAATTGCCATGAAGTAGGAAAAAAACCTTTGAAACATAAGCTTTCAGACTTAAGACCAAGCACTGTACAGTTTGCTTTATTTTTTGGAGTTTGTCTTTACTTTTCTGATCCTTTTATAAAGAAGTCAAACCTAGAAAAATTGAATTATGAATTTGTCTGTTCAGTGAGCAGGGGAAGTGATTGTACATGCTGTCTGTGGCAGATTTTGAAAGCTTTACACCAGCCAGTCAGTCGAGTGGAGAGCAGACCTTTCTCCATGCCAAAAGGAAACTGCAGGTGCTGATTTTCTAATTTTAAATGTTTTCTCCTTCTTATACAATGAAAGTTTTCTTTTTAAAAGTTGCACATGGTTAAAAATCTGTGCTAGTCATCAGTGCTTAACTGGGTTTTGCAAGAACTTTAGCAATAGTTCATTTAGATTTTGAGGCTTTTGTTTTGCTCCTTAAGTTTGATTTTGGTGTTGGCTGTTGTGATTGCTGAAAAAGATTCAATTTCTGATAGACAGTCCCATTACACTCGGCAGCTTTCTCTGTTTTGTTGATTGGTTGGTTGTTTTTGTTGAGTCTGTATAGTTACTAAGCCTAACTTTGCATATGTTTTAGCAAACAATTGCTAAATGGATTTATATTATATCAAATGACAGAAGTAATGGTATCAGGAAAGAAATAAGTAGTTCAGTCCTTTAGAAAGAAAAGTTGTATTGCACGAAGCTGTCATACTTTATCAATTATGTTTAAACCTAGATGGTCATAAGTAACTTTTGTGAATATATTTTTAAGTTCAAAAATTATGTTATGTATCTTTTCCATTGCTTTTAATTTCTGAGTTCTGTAGCATGAACATGCGTTGATTATGGCTTTCTTTTCCATAAATGTAATCAAAGGCTCATATATTTTGTAACAGGCTGACCTTAAGTTCTGTTGACTCTGGTTTCAGTTATTTGGTTTTCTGGGGTTATAATATCTATATACTTGATACTTTTTAACATTCAGAATCGATAAAACAGGAAAAGACTGTAAATAGTTTTCTTCCATGGATAATTGTTACGAAGCCAGTTACTTATTTGTATATGAGTAGATAGCAATCTGGAGATAGACTCACTTGCAGAATTTCTACTAAAACAAATAACAAAGAATTAGTTGACATCTTTATAATAGAATTTGTGAGAAATATTAAATGTTTCAAGACATGTTATTTTTGAAGATGCTGATGTAAATTTACTTTATTAAAATCTCTCTATTTTCAAGATTTGCTTACTAATTGACAGGACAGGAAAATTAAATAAGTGAAAGGGAACCTGTTATATCAGTGGTTCAACAGTGAAGTCGATGAAGTAGTGCAGCCTTGGGATAGAGCAAGTAAACAACGATCATGTTAAGCAACAATGCGGTAGGCAGGATCTCGGTGCAGTTTCACTGTGTGCGTGAGGGGTACAGCCACTCTTATTCATAACCAGACAGCTGAGAAAACCACGTAGCTTTGGATAAATACATCATTTTGCACATATGAAAAAATGCTCTTGCCCCGTGAGCTTTCAAGCAGGAGCATCCCACTTTTCAGAGAAAGCCCACTCTGGTAAGTTGCTGCTTCCTATTCCTGAAACAACCCGTTCAGGTTTGTCTGAGCAGGGCTCCATGAAAACTCCGCGGCTTGCACATATGCACAACACTTGCTCATTACTTCTGAAAGTTCATACTTTTGCCATGCTGCTCCTTACAGGACCCCAGCCCCGCCGAGCCTCCTGCAAAGTCTCCTAGCAACTAGAAGAATTATAACTCTCACTTTGGCACTGGTGAAATGATTCCTTCTGCTGCTTCCCCCAGGCAAGCACTCTGCAGTCCAGGGTAAAATGCAGTGAGCAAGGAGATGGGGAGTACTGGTCAGAAAGCTTGCAGAGGCTGATGTCAGTAGTTCCCTCTGTTGCCAAGGAGAGCCTGGAGTTCCCACCCGCTGCGGCAGGGTCAAGTGCCAGTTGTTTCCAGCCCTGCTCTGGAATATTAGGTAGGGGAGAATTCAAGCAGATTTCATCATATTATTTCTAAAATTCTGGGACTTCAGCAAACAGTAGCAAAGTTGCTACAGTAGACCAGATTTTTCATTTTAGATAATAGGGCAACACAGGAAAGGAAATATGTCATATACCATTTCAGTCAGCAGCAAGTCTCCCTTTCCTTGTCCAGAAAAGCAACTGCAGAATCCTCATGCACAACATCTCTTCCTGCCTAGTTAATAGTCTCATACTGTGTACTTTTACTTTTTTAGGGGTCTTCTTCTATTAAAATATGGCAGAAACGCTATCACATCACCACTCAACCATATCATCACATCATCACCAAAGCAAATTAAAAGATTAGGAGATAAGTGAAACATTGAAAGGTAGAAAATCTTATGTATGTTCCGTACAAGAGTCTTCAGCTCTTCAACTCTCCTTAATGATAGAGAAAAGTGTAGTTTCTTCCTCCGCACCCTTTTTTCTCTCAATCCACAGGATTGCTAAGGAACAGTAACATCATTGTTTTTAATGGGGAAAAAAAAGAAAAGCTGAGGCTTAATGGCAGCATTTAAATGGCATACAGAGCCCTTTGAGTTCACACCTCATTAAGGTGAACAGGAAGAGAAGGGGTGCACATCTTTGTTGTTACTTTTGCCTTGCAGCATTTTCAGCCAAGCTATGTGACCAGACCAGCAGCATATTAACTAAGTTCATAGCCGCCATATTTTTGTAGCAGATTTGTTTTGTTTGGGTTTGGTGGTTTTTTTAAGTTTAAAAATTGCAGAACATCGTGAAATGGAGCCAGGACAGGTCCTTAAAGGATTATTATTTTGGCTTCCTATCTTTTGCAAGCCAATCTATCAGATCCAAATTGCCTTCCTTACTCAGTTAAGGGGTTTCTATTGACTTAACTTCACATGCCCTGCTATTTCTGAGATGTGTCCCACAGCATCAAAGTTGACTTGGCACAGTATTTCTTGCCCTGAGCACAACTATGCTTATCTGTGATGACCAAACGCAGGTACATTTGTAAGTTGTCTTTTACAAACTCCTGTAACAGACTCTATGTTGCAGTTGCATGGGTGATCGGATTTGGCCCTAGAATGGGTTTGGCACCAGGATCCCTCAGCAAGTTTGGTGACAACACCAAGCTGTGTGGTAAGGTCAACATGCTGAAAGGCAGGGATGCCATCCAGAAGGACCTCGAGAAGCTTGAGAGGCCAGTATGTGCAAACGTCATGAAGCTCAGCAAGGCCAAGTACAAGGTCCTGCATCTGGAGCTGGAGCTATCCCAAGTACAAATATAGGCTGGGCGGAGAATGGATTGAGAGTAGCCCTGGGGAGAAAGACTCAGGGATGTTCATAGACAAGAAGGTCAACATGACCCAGCAATGTGCGCTTGCAGTCCAGAGAGACAACCGCATCCTCAGCTGCATCCAAAGCAGCATGGCCAACAGGTCAAGAGAGGTGATTCTGCCTCTCTGCTGTTCACGTCAGACCCCACCCAGAGGGTTGCATTCAGCTGTGGGGTCAGCATAACAAGGACACAGACTTGTTGGAATGAGTACAGACAGAGTCACTAAGTTGTTCCTGGACTGGTGCATCTGTCCTGTGAAGACAGGCTGAGAACTGGATCTGTTCAGCCTGGTGAAGAGAAGGCTTCAGGGAGATCTAAGTACCTAAACAGGGTTATGAGAAAGTTGGAGAGGGACTTTTCACAGGGGCATGTAGTGATAAGACAGGGGTGAATGGACTTAAGATGTAGGAGAGTAGGTTTAGGTTAGATATTAGGCAGAAATTCTTTACTATAAATAAAGGTGGTGAGGCACTGGCCTCACTGGAGTAGGCTGGATGGGGCTCTGGGCAACCTGGTCAGGTGGAAAGTTCCCTGCCCATGGTAGGGGAATTGGAATGACATGATCTTTAAGATCCCTTCAAACCTAAACAATTATATGATTCTATGATTTCTGACCATGTCCTCCAAGGCTTTTAGCACTTACAAGCTTGAGAGCATGATTCAAAAGAGTCAGAGGAAGAATTTCGGTGAAGTTCTTTTAGCCTGCTAACCCAGCTTCTCACTTTCATTTCTATCCTCTTCTGTTACATAAGACTGAACATGGATCAACCACTCCTGAATGTGGCTTTACTGTTATCATAGCAGGAGAGATTAGGGAAAATAGGAAAGGTTATTTTCATACAAACATCTGACTGTACACTGGGATCTCCAGGACAATGGAAGGAGAGCTTATTTCTGCTGATGGATCCTCATGTGACAGTCTAGCAGACACTGCCACATAGTGCATGCCACAGTCATTGTGGGTTGTCCTGTAGGCACAGTAGCATGACAGCTTGTGCAAAAGGAATCTCTTATCTCAGCATGTAGTCTTGGGGATATTCAAAACTTCTGCATGAAAAAGAAATATGCATGAAGATTGACCGTAAACTTTTCCTGCCCCCATCTCCAGGACCATGCAACAGGACAGATGTTTTTGCCCAAGCTGGATGATTTTGACACCTGGTCATTCTTTCATCCTGATTTCCACAGGTCTGTGTCATTTTGGTGTCATCAAGGCAGCTGAAGATCCTGTGGTAGAGGAGATTTTTACATGATTGATGTTTTTGTTCCTCTTGCTGGTGTGCTTAAGATAATAGCTAAGGTTTAAAAGAATGGGCTTCACAAACTACTCTGCAGACAGTGTTGTTACTGTGGATATACAGCACTTTACCAATCCCATAGAACACCTAACCATCTCAGCCTGAACGACCACACAGGTTTCTGTCATCCACAGAGTAGAAAGATGACTAGAATGCTGCTGTCCCGGAAATTACATTCACCAGCTGGAATAGCAGGGATCTTACTCCCTCATGAGAGTGTGGATATTGATGTGTATGTCATTTTAAGAAATACCTCTTGCCCTCTTCATATACCCAGTAGAAGATTCTCAGCGGGTGGAGAGTGGTAAAGTGTGAACTCAGCAGGCAAAACAAAAGGCAGTCCTTCTTACTGAGTAATTTCTGAATAAAAGTATGGCCAGTGCCATTTCTACTCCTGCCTTCTACAGTGTCCTGCACAGTGTCTCTTAGGAAGATGATCTCCAAGGCTCTCTAACAGTTTTTAAGGCTCAGCAGACCTGAGTTAGATGGCTAGCTAGTGTGCTTGTCATCAGTATGGCAGGGCCTAGTGAGCAGCAAAAGAACTAAATGAAAGCAGTCTCTTCAGTGTTTTGTAACATGCAAGAGAAAATTTCATGCTATGGAAACAAAATGGGACACGGCATTCTTCTCCAGCACCCATGTTTTCCATGGGTTTTTTGACTATCAGGCAACTGAATATGTTAGAGTTTCCTAATTTCTTCTTCCCTCCTGCACACTCACAAGCCTGGAAATACCTGTGAAGATTGTCTAATTGATTTATTAAATAATTTTTAAAATATTAAAATAAAAATGTTACAAATAATCTTTATATATAAGCACTTTTAGAATATCACAGGCATTCCAGCTGCTTATAATAATGATTTTTAAAGATGCAGATTTGCACTGCCAGTAAGTGCTGGCAGTACAGTCACACTGGGGGTTGAGAATGATTTCTGAAGGATACTATTTCCCTTTGACCACACACCAATGCACTCTGTGGGAACAGAGGGAATGATGAGCAGTACCTACTTCCAGTCCTGTAAAAACTGAAACTCTTGTACTCTCTGGCTACAGCACTAGCTGTGTGAGAAGAGAGTGTGCAGGAGAGGGCAGCAGTGAAATTTTGGGGCTGATTATATTCCAGGAGTGGGAACCCTTGCCTTGGAAGCCGTGGGATAAGTCACTGTCCCTTTTTCTCTTCTGCCTTGCTGTGGGTTCTTCTAGTCCTGGTCTTAGAAGAGGTCACTTTAGCCTCTTCCTTAGCTTCCTTTCTTTTTTGTTTGTTTGTTTGTTTGTTTGTTTGTTTGTTTGTTTGCATTGCTCGTCCTCACTTCACTGGCTTAAATGTTCATCCAACTAATGTCCAGAGTTGATGGGTACTTCATGCCCATATGAGCTCTTTGGTTGTACTCTGTTGATTCTGCTATGCTTATTGACTCACCCTAAGAGGAGGAAAGTTTCTTCAGGAAACATGACGAGAATATATTTTTGTCTTCAATTCAAAGAAAAGAAGGCTATCTCCTTTATACTCTATGGCCTGGCAAGACCACAGACCTCCTCCTTTATCCCTGCATTTTGGCCCCTATGTCATCTGCTAGCAACCAGGTTCCCAGTTCATGAGTGCATTATGGTGAGGGGGGAGGATTTCAGGTTAGTTTCTTAACTGACTGGAAAGAGGAGTCAGGGAATATGGACTAGGCAGTCATTCCAGAATGTTTGTAAGGAGAGATAACTGGTAAGAAGACAAGTTTCACATGTGGAAAAATCTCTACTTGACACCACATAAGTCTCTTGGTGAAGAGCATACCATGGTAGAGACAGGGCTGGTGAGCTACAGGAAGTTTGTTCTGGCCAAGAAGCCTGCTGAATGTTGATATATTAATCTTTGAATGCTAAAGGTAGATACGGGCATCCTGGATAAGAGAGACAGACTATTTAAGCAGGCATTGACACAAGACTAAGGTGAAGATTAGCCCAGATTGTCAAATTTATTCTCTCCTTCTCTCCTAGGATGTGACGTTGTGAATGGACAACCTCCAGGAAGCCAAATTCCACAGCCTTGGGTAGAGATTTTTACTACCTGCAATCACTGATTACCTATAATCTGGACATGGAGACAGTGTCTCAGGAGTATAACTCTGTACTGTTGTAGTGGTGTGAATGACAGAGAGTGCTGTCTGGGGAAACAAGAAGCCAGGCTAAATGAAAACTCATCGTTTTCTTTAAAAAATAAAATATTTAGTTCAAAAGCAGATATTTTAGGCAGTCATGTGGGCTGTTCAAGCTCATCGTAGTCACAGCTGTGCAGGTGCACAGCAAAGTGTGTTGTTGCTGTATTTTGCTGCACTGTATTTATAATGGCACACCCTGAAATCATACAAAGCCTTCTTGTCTCCATCCCTGAACATGCCCCACTAACAGTGTTGATTTTCCATGTAACTACCAAAATGAAACTGTAAACTGTGATCACATGAGGGAGCAACCAAACCCCTTGATGAGTCTGGTGTTGTCAAGATCTGGTTAACCTCAGCAGCATGTCCAAGGTGAGACCAGCATGTAAAAATAGAATGAGCTACATGACAGGAGACTACATATGCATAAGCCACAAGTGGCCATGGGTAATTTGTGTTGCATAGAGGTAAGCCACAATAAGGCAGAGGAGTGGAACAACACAGGCCCAGGGAACAGCAGCACAGCCCTGAAGAGCTACCGAAGTGTGACATAACAGTTTTGAACTTTGCCAGGAGCCACTCACTATTGTGATCCTCTCAGAGCCAGTTTTAAAATGAAACCCATATCCTGCCTGTAACCAACAGCTGGACAAGCAATCCTGTCTCTCAAGTACATGTAAGTTCAGAGTGAAAAAAAATTATTTGGAAGTATTTAAGCTAAAATATAAATCCTGCTTCGTACTTTAACCATACAGCGACTTTTCTGGAAGACTTGGGTTTCTGTTCAGAGGAAGACTTCCTGGCATGTTAATATTTTTTACTAGACACAGGAAATTTGAGTTCCAAATGTGACATTTTCAAAACACTTTGAACATATGGAAAACAAGGCTATAATGGAACTTCTCTGTAGCTTAATCGTACCCAGTAGTTCTGTAAATACTCTGAATACAGAGATGCATGCACTCAAGTTCATAAGGTAAGACTATTAATCTTTCTGTTAATTGGCTTAACTGATTAATGAAATAATATTTTTTTTGCAGCACAGTATGTATTAATGTGAGCAAGTGGCAAAGCAGGATGCCACTGAGCTCTTGAGTTGAGGAAGTAGAGAAAGTCAGAAGAAGGTGTGACTGCCAGCAGCAGAAGGAGGTCAGCCTAGGCCAAGAGCAGCTCAGTTTGACTAGGATGAGGAAAAGCAAGTCTTGTCACAAGAGTGGTACTGATTGATAAGGCAAAACCAAATCAAAGCAAGTTTTACCTCCTTCATTATCCTCCTAGCCCTCAACACCACCATTTTTATCATAGCCCCTCCCTGTCTTCCTTCTTCTTGCTGAGTGGAAGAAAGGAAAATATGTTTGGAAGTAGGAGGAGCTGAAGCAGCAGAAAGGTGTGTAAAAGGCAGGAAGAAAGGTCTATCAGACTTCACAGTATGTGAAGGAAAGTAATACATGAGCCTCTACAAAGAGGCAAAATTACCTTACAGCCCATGGGTAGAAATACTACCCATTTTTCAATAAAGAATGCATTTTGCATAACTGCATATATTCATACTCTTGGTATGGAAGAAAAGATGCAAGCAGTGCTTTTCCATTATAATGTTATGCGGTGTTTTCTTCTGCACCAATGAGAGGAGCTTCTTTTTTCCTTTATAGTTTTACTTTTCCTCACTGAACCACATCCTCTCTTGTTTTCTGTGAAATTTTGACAGATAAAGTTCTCTGAGAAAACATAGGTTTCTTTGTTTCTGGAATGCATTGTGCCTATAACTCTCATGGCCTCAGTTCAGGAATAGGATTTGTTTAAATGTCATTTTTCATTGCTACTCTCTTTTCAAGACTGAGCAGTGATAGTGGAATGGAAAATATTAGAAATAGGGCTTCTCCAGCACCAGCAAAGTTGCAGCTTGTCCAAACACCTCTCCTTGAAGGCAGGATGAAGATTAAACCCAGACCACACCAATAGGACCCAGCATCATCCTTAATCTAGCAGTGCCCATACAGAGAGGTCTGTCCTACTGAAATTGCAGATCAGACCAGGGTGATCCCAGCTCCATGCTTGCCAGCTGCTCCAGTGCCTAGGGCAGGCCACTGCCCCTGTGCATGGACCACAGTGGTGCCCACTCTCTTCTAGCCCAGGGCAGTCACGGCAAGCAACTGAGGTAGGAAAGGCCCCCTGGCAGCTGGTGTGGGGCTACACGGCTGTGCTGCCTCTTCTCACCCCATGGCCACCAGCCCACAACCAGCAGGCAGAGATGCCACAAATGGAGGGGAGGCGACTGCAAAACAGAACGGCATGACAGGGAAGACATGACACTCGTGGACTCCTTTCCTTCCCTTGCCAGGAGCACTCACTCAGCATCTCTTTTTTCTTTTCTTTTTTTTTTTTTTTTTTTAATGTTTGTTTTAATTTTATTGTATTTCCTACAATGTGGGAGGGAGCTGCAGCCAAAAATAATGTTGCCAAGCCAAGGGGATTGGCACACACTGCTTGGAGTCTGCAGCAAGAGCAGAGGCTTTAAATAGACTGAGCTCTGGCTACAAGCTGCTCCTGGAGGGCTGGCAGTCTCACCCCAGTGAGTAGAGACGCCAACTGAGGATGCAGGATGAGCTGCACCTTTCTGTCCCTGTGCCTGTGGGGTGTTTTAACCCCATCTGTGTTCTGCTCCCTCGGCAGCCCTAGCTCCCTGCTCACCCCAGGGCAGACTGATGGGCTGCGAAGGCTGGGAAGGCTGGCAGTGCAATCCATCCCCTGGAAATAACTCTACAGTTACTAGAAATCTGTCATCAGTAAAGCTGTGGTGGTCTGGTGGCAGCACATGTGCATGGTGAGGAAGCCTCTGCTCCAAGTGTTACACGTGTGAAATGCCAAATGTGGTGAGAGCTAGCCCAGTGAGGAGGTATTGGGGTGGCTTCACAACCCTGCTGCCACAAAAGCTGTGCATATTGCTGTTTCATTAGACATTGACCACTGGTGAATTTTTCAAGATAAAGCAGATACACAGTTTCTATTTCATCATCCTTTCCCTGAACCAAAAGTAATGCCTGTGAACAACCCTCACCACAGCTAATTAAACAAAAACCTCAAAGCCTGGCAAGCCCGGTCAACGCTCCCTCTTGGATGACAGTGCCATGAGGGCAGGGTGGCGAGCTCCGTTTTGTTAGCAGTGCACGACAAAGCTGCCTCCTGCCACTGTTGAAGATGTAGAAGGGCCCAGAAAAGAGCTTCTCTGAAGCCTGCGGAGTTCTGCGGTGTTGAGAATATCTCTTTTTGCCTTGCGCTTGTCGTGCAAAGAAAGCACGAACTCCTGCAAAGCTGCAGTGCTGAAAGCTGAAGCGTCTGTTTGCTCCCTTGATTTGTCTCCTGCGTCTCAGTCCTTATTTCCTCAGCACCCGGTATTTCTGTCTCACAGCAGCCGCTGATGACTTCACTCTTCTCGGGCGAGATGCCCCTTCCGCCCTCTGCTCGCTCCCTCCCCTCCGGGGGGCGCTGGGGCTGGGGCCGCCCGTCCTGGGGGGCTGCAGGGGGAGGCGGGCGGCCGCTCCGGGCAGCATCTTTCCGCACTATTTTGCGGCCTCTCACTGCTTCCGCTTCACACTCTCGCTACAGGGCAGCTCGGCATGTCCTTCCTTGCGCTTTCAAAGGCTGCCTGCGCAACGAAGGTCACTTTCTCCACTTGCTAGTTTTATTCCCTAACTTCGGACCTGCTTCCTCCTCACAACCTCAATCTCCCAAGTAGACGAACTCCAAAAAATGGGTCTGTTTCTCCTTGTTTCACCCGGTACATGCACATTTCCTTGACTCTTTTTGTCTTTGTTATTCTGACCGGGCATTGCTCCGTCCCGAGAAAGAGCAGTATTTTTAGTCCAATACCAATTTCTTATGCAGGATAAAGAAGACAGCAGTTAATGTGAATAAATACTTAGGATACGGCAGACACATGTGGTCATTTCCTCTCTGACATCCCAGTGTTACTTTTACGGCGGGCGGCAGCACCACCTACTCGTGTTCCAGGGACAGGATACTCTTTCTAAGAGAGTATCGTCTAAGATAAAGACGCAGAGCAGGTAGGGGCGCCGCTACCCCTCCTTTGAAGACCCGACTGATTCTTTCTCTTTCTCTCGCCGACGGATACACAAAACACAGAGGGAACAAGGAAATGTTCAGACTCTTAGGCTTCACTAGATGGAAAAGGGAACAACAAAACCAAACCAGAAAAACCCAAACAAAACAAAAAACCCACCCTTCACTAGAGGCTTCGGCCGCGTTAGGGAAGTTTCCACTCACAATAGCAGCTGCAAAGTTGGCTGATGGATCGGCAGGTATTTGTAGCTAAAATTCACGTATTTAAAGCTGAAATAATGAACGCGCCGATCGTCCTACCGCCACCCCCATGCTCCCGAAAAAATCCCACCCAAACAAACGGCGAACGGGCTCGGTCCGCCGCCGCGAAGCCCGAGCACAGCCAGAGCATCGGCAGCAGCGGAGCGGTGCTTGGCTTTTGTCTCCATACGCTTTCTTCCTTTCCTTCCAAACTTTTGGACGTTATAATACTCGTTCCGAGTATTTATAGACCTGGAGCCCACGGCTGTGTTTTTCCTTGTGCCTCCTTTGGCTTGGGCTTAAGTTACTGGCGGGGAAAATAAAAAAGGAGGCAGGCAGGCGGGCAGACAAACGGGAGGACAGAAGGGGGAAAAACTGAAAGTCCCGCGGGCGGGACGCGAAGGGAGGCTGGGGCAGGCGGCCGGAGGTGCGGGACTCCCCTTGCCCCTGGTGGGCGAGAGAGAGGTAACGTGGAAGTCCGGCCCCGGCTCCCTGGGTGGGGAAAGGAAAGGCTCTTGCGCCCGGGAAAGGGGGAGGCCGGGACTGCTGCCCCATCCCAATGCGGGGACCTCAGAGGAGCCGAATCAAGAAGAGTTCGTGTTTGTGTCCGGAGTTGGGGGGGGGGGGGGGAGAGGGGAGCACACACGGCATAAAACTTGTGTCGCAGGACCGGATGAAAATAAAGTGGGTACGCGGGGAGCAAGGCTGCCATCCGCTACCCGGGACGCTGGAAAGCCGGAGCTCCGACCCGCCTGGTTGCGGCGGGGTGCGGCCCCGGAGGCCGGCTGCTGGCGAGGGTGCCAGAGCTGGCGGGACGGCGTAGCGGAGCTGGGATGCTCGAGGGCTGCGGCGGGAGCCGCGGGGCATCCGGCAGTGCGCCCCGGGGCAGCGCGGCGCTTCGCGGCTCCGGGCGCTGTGCGAAGCTGCTGGGGAACAACGCCGCTCCGCCGGGCTGCCGCCGGCTCTTTTAATATCTCGTCTCTATAGTGCTTTAAACATTCAAATCTAAAACTAAACCCCAAGCCGTTCACGAGAATAGGGGAGTAATAGCTATCTGGAAACACACTTACTGGAAAAGAGGAAAGCTTTGTCTGCCTGCAGAAAAAGTGATTGAGGGATTAAAAACGTGGGTGTTTCGGGTTTTGATGGTGTTGTTTTGCCTTTATTTTTCTCCTACGGTCTGCAAGTAAAGAAGCCCTCTTTTCCCACAGGGTGAGTGCTGAAAGTCTCTAACCAAATATCTCAGTAACGTGGATGGTGTAATTATCATGTTGTTAAGCATTTCCTTATTGACGTGCACCACATTTAGCCTCTAATCTCCGAAATGTATGTCAAAGCAGTTTCTCAGTGTCTGACACATTTATTTAGAGAGCCTGTCCTGCAGGTAAGTAAAACGTGAGGGTGTGGAAGGAACTTGCTTTCGGGCTGAAAATGAGAATTTCAGGTTTGGCTTCGAGTGGCAGAACGGCTGGAGCAGCATTACACTTGGCTGTACAGTTTGGCATTCCTATGACCTTGTTCAAACGCCATGTTCTGATATGCCATGAGGAAGGTATAAAATTATTAAATCTCCNGGGAGGGGTGTTAAAGAATTGACACTTCAGAACTGTCACCCTTCACCTCTCCGGGAAGATTTTTCTGTTTGATTATATTAATAATCTGATTTCTATTTACCCTTCCAAATGGGAAAATCAACCCCCTTCCAACACGGGGAGGGGCTGTTATTTTTAGCTCGTTCTCTGGAACAAAATGTTCCAACATTCTCTGCTTTGAATCTCATTGCGGTTTGACTACTCTTTGATATATAAGACTGTCGGTTATCCTTGTCAAAGTACCTGTTATAGGAAATGGCTTCCTTAGCTTGGCAAATCACTCTGAACTAAGTAGACAGCAGCATTGGCTAACTAAAGAAACGTTTATAGTATTGCATGGAAATACCCGAAATATTAGATATTAAAGGTTTTACTATTAAAAATCATTAAAAATGGTAAATCTACTATAGATGCTACCCTTATGATGTTATTAATGGTGTAGCCAGCTATCAAAATTAGTAAGAAGTGAATAAAGTATTGCTATATCTTCTTGTCTCCTCGACAGGTATATTTTGTTGGCACTTGCTGAACAGTTTTGGGGAGTTCCATATGCACTTCATACACTGCACTAAAAATGCGAGTTCGATTCAAATATCATTTAAATAGCCCTGCTCCCCTCTGTTCCCCACGTCCCCCGCCCCCCCCTTTTCCCCTTTCCCCTCCCTTCCCAGTTGCAGTTCTGCAGCCACTGTTTCGGTAACAGAGTACTTTAAAGAGCGTTTAAATGTTCTTCACCCCTGCCCCCTCTCTCCCGCGTCCTCCGAGGAGTTCCAGATGACATTACTTCTGCGTCCATTTTAAAAACCTGTCTCCGTATTTAGCTACGAACCGTACAACATACACGCAAATAATATTATAAAGGGACATAATAAAGTAGAAGGGAAGGGAAACGGAGAAATAGGCTTCTGTCAAGTGATGCTTCCTAAAGAGAGAATTATTTTAATGCAGACTTTAAAAGCTAGTATCTTTGAGGTCATAGTGCTGTATTTGTATGCACGCACAAGTACAGTCTGAGGTGTAGAATTGATAACAGGAGTTCTGAACTTCATGGCTGCAGATTTAGAAAGTTCTTATCTCAGTTGTGTCTGGGCACCCACACGCCTTAGCAAAACCACTGCATTGAATCAAGTGTCTGAACAATGCGATCTTCTTCACAGGATTTTCTGTTACCGCCAGAGTATCGCCGGGTAGATGGCCTCCTTGGCCAGGGGCCAGTGGCTGAACGAAGTCAAGTGAATAAAATAAGTGCAAAGTAGCCTTCTTTGCAAAAAAGAGGGTGAAATGCGCGTACAGGGAGTATCTAGAAAAGATACAAATCCGAGTTGTGTAGCACCAAATCATTATATTCTCGGCAACAGAACACCATCATTACTCACGAGCGAAAGGGGCAAAATTCTGCTCTTATAGTGATTATTATTATGACAAGGACCAATAAAGTCTTTGTCATAAAAATAGTGTTTGTTATGAAGAAATTGGGTGAGCTGCCATCCAGATAAACATTCCCTGTGCCTAACAAGCCTACTGTCTTCGTGATGTTTTGTGTGCTGCTAACTGCCCGTCCTTTTCAACCGTGGTGAGTTTTTTTCTTGTAATTATGCACATTGTTTCCCACTTACCCTAATTGCAGCACTAACGCTCCGAAATTGCATAGAGAAGTGAAAGAAAGGCTATTTTTTCCTGCTTATGCACACAGATAAATTAGATACCTATTACTGCTGTGCAGTAAGATTTTCGTGTGATTCTGTAGAGCCCACTCAATACTAGAGCCTCTAATTCTTCCCTATTTTTAATTCATCTTAGTTGCTTTTGGAGAACAGTAATCAATTCTTTTTTACACTGCAACACAGACGTTGTTCTTCAAGTTAGGCTCTTTTTATTTGTATCTCTATTTACCTCGCAGTTACAACATCGCGTGGGACCGGTGTATTTAAAAAGAAGAGGACAGGCACACGCCCAGGGAGCCACGGAGGGCACCGAGAGCTCGGGGCAGCGGGGGTCCCCGCCGCGGCAGCGCCCGAGCAGCAGCCGCGGCTCCGGCATAGAGCGCGGGCTTCAGCCTGCGCCGTCGCTTCCTGGCGAGGGCAGCCGCCAGCGCGGGCACCCGGCGGCACAGCACTCCTCGCAGAAGGAACTCCACGAACAGGAAGCCCCCACGACGGGGCTAAATACAAAGCAAGGAGTCCACAAACATAGCTTGGGCATGATGGGTAGCGGGAGGACGTGCATCCCGTGCCCACCACGGGAGCCCCCGGGAAGCTTGAGTTCAGCTCCGCGTCGTACTCGCTGCCGATGAGCCGGGTGCAGGCGGCCGGGGTTAGCCAGGGCGACGGAACCGCGCACCTCCTTGCCCTCGCCTCCGCGAACACCTTTTCGCGCACGCACAATCTCCGCCTCCGGGAGCATGGGGGAATCCTCCCCAGACCTTACAGACCACTGCCCGCTGACTCAGGCCAGCGGGATTCCTGCGGTCATTCCCGTCAGCAGGTCCGCCCGCCCCCGGGCACGGCGGGCACCCGGCTGTCACGGGGCAGGCAGCGCAGCCCTACTTTTCATCCACGGAACAGCTCGAGGCTTTCCCGCATTTATTCTCGCGCGCAGGCGGACTCAGCCCGCCCTGCCGAAGCCGGCGGGCAAGCGGCAGCAGCTTCCCGGCGGGGGCCAGCGGCAGACGGTTCCCTCCGCCGGGGCGGGAGCGCCGGCCGCCCCCGGGATCTGTGCTGCACCTCTCTTCGCCCCCACCCCAAAACCCACCTGCCGCCTTGACCCCCGGCGCGGCCCCGGCCGGCACTATTTTTAGGACGCCCCGGATTTCCATTGCCCTCGGGAAAACAGCCCCCGATCTGGCCAGCGGCCCTCGGTGTCCCGCGGTCGCCGGCGACACCCCCGAGCTGCCGCGCGGGGCGAAGTCGCCCCCGCAAGCGCCGGGCGCGGCCCCCTTGCGCCCCCTTGTGCCGCCCGCGGCTGCGGGCTCCGGGGGTCGAGCTTTGCGGCCGTGCGGCTGCCCTGCCCCTCTGCCCACCTCCCCTGCCGCACGGGCGTGAGGCCCAGAGTCCGCCCGTGCCCCCGGGCCACAGCAGCTCCCCAGGGCAGCGCCGCGGGGTCTGCCCGTGCCGCCCCTCAAACGCTGGCTCGCCGGACACTGGACCATAAGCCTCCTTTTACAGAAGGGAAGCAATGGAAAAATTACTAAGTTTATAGGCTCTGCTTGAAATAATTAAAATCTTGTTCTACTCTGGTCTCCCGGGTACTGCACAATACTGACTATGGACACAAATTTGTATTAAGGCTCCAGAATTCACCTTAGTTTTTAATTAACTGGGGCATAGTGAGTGCTTAAAACTGTTTACTGGTATCACTGCATGCTGCTTCTTCATTAAACAAACTGAAAAATAACGTTCTATGGAATCATCTTGGCAGGTTTTCCAGAGAGTTTGATGCCTGCAGAGATGCTTATGCAGAGCTTTTCCACAGAGCTGTCAGTTTCCTGCAGTCTAAGCTTTGCACCATGTGCTCCAGGACGCCATCTCATCATGGAGAGAGATCATTGTTTGCTGGGGACCTGCACCCCCACCCCTTTCCCAACTTCTTAATCAGCTCAAATCTAGCATCAACTGGCTGCTTATAAGTCATCACTGTTGCTAACTCAGTCATGCAATCAGATCTTCAAAGTCAGCCAGGTTCCCGTGTTGTGACATTTCATGAAACTGAGGGGCTTCATCAGTATGGCATTGCCTCCACGAGGGGGAGCGTGCCGCACCTGATCTGTATTTTGCTCTAGGCAGAAAAGATTTGGCAGAGCTCTGCAACCCACCAAAATGGACCTCCTACCATAGCTATGAAATGAAATTCCATTCTCCCCTTACTACAGAATTTTACTAGCGGAAATTGAGACTAAAATTGAAACGAACTCTTTGATTGACATATATGTGACCAAAGTAAACAGGCATCTTCAAGAAAAAGAGAATATGGTACCCAACAAGAAAGGATGAAGTACATAGATTTCTTGTATCTTGAAGGTTGAGGACAGCCATGGTGATGGCCTATCACAGTTTGAGTGGCAACGGGGAGAAGAGAAGGAGACGACATTTTTTCCTCACTATTTGAATATGTCCATCCCTAATGTTTCCAGACAGAGTAGCTATCTGGGAATTTGTCCTGCACCTTTGGGAACTGAAGCACATATGGCCTGGTTAGAGATGACAGGTGGGGCAAAGATGGCTCTTATGATGCCTGCTGTTAGAAAAGCCAAATTAGATTTTGGTGTAATTTATCAGAGCTGGAGGCCACCCTATGTTACAGTAGTCATCCTAGTGATACTTATGGTCACAGTATGCCTTACTTTTTAATGCTAATTTCCTTCCCTTTGTGGCCCACAAAGGAGAAGAAATGAAGAATGGTGTTTCTAGTCCACCAATAATTGCTGAACACCTAAGAGCCAATATCAAGTGTAAATGAAGACCTCTCACAGGGACTCCAGCATGTCCAGTCACCACACAGGCTTTTGTGTCTCTACACATAAGTTTCCTCAGACCAGAGCATAGCAGCAGAGAGGGACATGAGAGAAGGAAGGTTTTGAAAGGGTTACTCAAGTCTTAGTCCTATGCACAAGGCTCCACCCCGTCTGGTAATGGGGGATGTTCAGCACATATTTCTGGGCTTAACTCACAGTATCTTAACATTACCCCTGGGATGAAATATACTCTCTTTTATGAGCTCAGGAGTGGTAAAATAAGAACTTTGGTGAAGTATGCAGAGGTCATCCTAATTCATAAATATGAAACGGGTTCCCTCCAAAAGTTATTTGCCATGTTTTGTTACTGTATTTTTGGATTGACATTATTTACTATACTTAAATCTCTTACAGGGTTTTATGGTTTTTTTTTTTTTTTCATGGGAGTTAATTTCTAGGGAATTTTATTCTGCTCCCTGCCCTGGTCAAGACCCTAGTATGCAAAATCAGTTTTGNAATCTGTTTTATAAATAATTTTTTTTTTTATTTTTTTTTTTTTTTTTTTTTTTTTTTTTTGTGATTCACCTTTCAGAAGACTTTTGGATTCTGAGGGAAAGAACCTCTCCTATAATGTTAAGGCAGGGACCAAAGGCAAGGAAAACAGAAATGTAGCTTTGTTTTTACATTTAGGCCATTTCTTGTGAAGCTTATTTAGAGCAAATCACATGGCAACTTTGAAAAGCATACTGTCACTACTACTCACCTTGTTTGAGTATTTTTCATTTCATTTCTTTAGATCCTCTTCACATCCACACCTAAGGATACTAACTTATGAGTAAGACACTGAGGTGGTGTAGCCTTCGTAGAATCACAGAATAGTTTGAGTTGGAAGGGACCTTTTAAAGATTTTCTAGTCCAGCCCCCTGCAATGAGGAGGAACATCTTCAACTAGACCTCCAAGACTCTTTCTCTTTGAATGGTACATCAGCTTCACTGCCTCACTGTGCACCCGCAGCAGACCACACCATAAGGCTACCTTCATTCTTTCTCAAGTGACCTGATCTGCCGCTGCTTTTGTTCACCAAATAAATGAATCCATCATACCTGAAAGGGAGACATGCAGAATTCACGGGGGACTCAGTGTGACCCCCACCATGGCTTCATAAAAATGATACTAGCTGGTCTACAAGTAAAGTTTAAGAGCAAGGAGCTCAAGCAAGTTCTATTGTTGATGACCTGAATCTGTGTTTGCCAGAGGTTTTCTAGTTAATCCTCAGAACAAAGAAGGTAGCTTTGTTATTAAAAAATTCTCTGTATCATTCCTGAAAAGGCAGCCAGATTTAGAGGTAACTGGTACTTTATTTCTGAGGCAAGCTCTGCTGAACAGCTGATACTGAGCAGGAGGGAATTGTTCAAACATCTGTCTTTGTGACAGAGTTGGAAGCTTCTGAGATGATTCCCCATAACTGCAGATATAAAGAAGAATGAATAGGCTAATTTGAGGAAAAGCATGATTTTTAAAAAAGAAAAAAAAATTAATTCTTTTACTGTGCAAGTTTTTTCACTAGAAAACTGAACCTATGCTCTTAGGCATTTCTTTGTAGTATCATTCAATCTGTTAGGCATGTAAGTATTAAGACTGCTACTCTTTTCTTTCAGTAAAATGGAATAAAAGTTTATGTGTCTCCCTTCTTTTCATTAAGGGAAGGAAGTGAGAAGTGAATATAGGCTAAAGATATATTCATGGCAGTTTGCTGTCATTTCGCACAATTCCAGAAGTATATGTAAAATGGAAAGTATAGGCCAATAACGGTAATTTTCTGAGTCCTATTAGCTGCCAAATAGAATCACAATATACAGTTAGTTGGGAATTTGCAAGATTTCACACCTAATTCTACTGGACTTAAATTTTCATTTGCCATCAGAACAAAACCTCTAATTGCAAGCAGAAGTAGCTTATTATATCTTTTATGTGACTCTGACTCACACATTGACCAAACTGTAAGGAAATAATTTTCCTTTCTATAGAGATGATGATCCCACTTGGATGTTCTGTACCTAAGAATTCCTCACAGTTTACTAATAAGAAACAGAAAATGAGAGGAAATTATCTTCATCTGTTTCTCTCACCCATAAAGCCCAAAATAGACAACGTGTTAGAGCCATTGCGTACCCTTGCACCTTCTCCGGTTAACTCCTCTAGCACAGTCCTCAACAAGCAAGCTGTTAAAGAAAAGAAATATGTGGGGAGAGGAACTTTTATATCTCAGACATCAGTGAAAGGATTGTAGTAAATGCAGGGGGGAAACACAGAAAAGGAATAGAGTTAGGAGTTAGAAGGGTAAAGGGAAAAATGGGGAAAAGGGCACCTACTGAGATTTCTCTCTCCAGACATTCATGATCAAAGCCCACCACTGCCATTAGGCAATCAATCTACAGTTGCATACATAAAACTTTGGCAGTGTATAGTCTCCACTGCTTTCAACAGAGGCTTTAGACATCTGAAACTGGGCACTCTCCCAAAATTTAGATCCAGTTGCACTGTACATTCCAGAAAAAGCAGCATCAAATCAGAGGCCCTCTTTTACCCATGTTATTTTCAAGCTGAAGTGTATAAAAAGTTATGCTCCAACCTCTTCATTTAACCTCTTGGATTGGCTGTGTTTGTGTTCTCCAGCTTCATAAAATAGCACACACTGCTGGTAGGCAATTGCTATTGTTGTTTTAGGAGAGAATACTGATAATGTGTGCCTTTCTTTCCTAATTAATTCTTTCCAGGATCATTCCATTACCTACAGACTTCTTAATTTTGCAAACAGAAATCTACTTCAGCATCCTATCTTGCAGGCACAATGCACATTGTTTCTTAAGATGAGTGACCTTAAATCTCCTGAAGTGTTTTGCTTTTCAGCTTTTATAAGTTTCTATCTTTTGTGGTAGGACATTCTCCTGCACTTCATTCAAAACCAGTACTAGCAGCCAGCCAAAGTTTTAGCAGCTTCCTATTCTCACTCACGCCACAGCCAGAGGTTCCTTAAGCAGCTGCACTGGATTTCTTGCAGAAAGTATATTCAAAGGAATTCTGTAGTCAAAATCAAAGTACAGAATGCAGCCTCAGTTACTTAATCCTAGTCTATTTACCTCTACCTCTAAATGCTTCTGCTTTCTTCAGATAAAACACCTCTTTAGAAATAATCTCAGTGTATCTAAAGAATACAGGGCTCTCCTACATTTACTAGATTTTACAATTACAGAGTATTCCATTTCTTAATACTCTATCTATCTACCTTTCATTCCATTATCAGAAAAAAGTGCAGTAGTTATAAATATATGGGACATTTGCTGAACTCTTCCACATCCACAAAAATGCCCTGTGGAACGTGCAGCCTTCAGTGAAGTTCGGCAGAAGAGATCCTTCTACAAGAAAAAGTCAGAGACCAAACACAGCTTAATAGGATACACATAGAAGTGTGGTGAGATCCAGAGCATGCCTGTGAAATCATCTGTTTATTTATGATAAGAAACTCACTTCCTCTTGGATAACCTCAGGATTGCTTTGGTTAAATCCTTGGCAGCTTAAAAGTCATCTTGCTTTCCAGCGTCTGAGCCTTCTTCCTTTCTCTTTTCTTCTCTCTTCCCCATACAAGGCCCCCCCTCTCTTCACTCAGCTCCCACTCTCCCTCTCAAATGACATTCTTTCTATACTTGTCTGCACAAACAGCACAAGGCCCAGGCTGTGCTTCTGAAAACCAGGAATAATGCCTTAGTCTTTTGCAATGATTGATGCACTATCCATGGAGAATACTGTGCCATGGTCAGAGAGGTTCACAAAGCCATGCACCGTTAAGATACCTGCTGATCTGCTTTTCACTTTCACTGTAACTTAAACAGAAAAATGTGGCGAATGTTCTATGGCTATATGGTCTGTTGTTGTTGTTGTGAAGCTGTAGCCCACGATTTCAAGTCAGATCCAGACAAAGTGTCACACACGCAGAGATATATGCTACAAAAAGGTCTATATTTTATATTTAAAACAATTGAAACTGGAACAAAATATTTTACTTGAACAGATCTATGGGGCAAGTCTTTAGTTGAGGCAGTGCTGCTTAGTCTAATCAAACATACAAATAATCTTACTATGACTGGTATACCTAGGGAGCTCCGAGCAGCTCACACTGCCTTTCCTAACCTTTGGCCTGACATTACATGAGTACTTTCACTATCCAAAGATGAGAATATAGAGCCCAGGATGTTGATACTTGTCCAACTTGGGTGAGTAGAGACATTGTGTTTCACTTTATGCCTGAGCCTGTACCCGAGGCATGTAGATATCTATTACAAGACAAGTTTTAAAGGGTTAAGAATTTTCAGTTTTACTGTGATCTTAGTAGCTGCGTAGCTAAATTCTATCCTTTAACATTACAGGGGTTGTTCCTGTTTCCATCAAGTTAACAGCAGAATTCTCATTACCTTCATCATTAGATGGGAATATTCACTGAATATCTATCAGGGGAAAAAGGTATGGTAAAAATTAGAGAGTTTAAAATACCTAAACTGAAAATCTTGATCTGAACATACTGAGATGCTGGCAGTTCAGGAAAAGCTTTATTGATAACCCCTTAAGAAGTTAACCTGCTAATTTTCCGTGGTTATGATTTTGTGTAAGGAAACCTTAACCCTTAAGACATTGACATTTTACCAAATCACCAAACAAACAGTAAGAGCACAGCTGGCTTTCAGTCAGAAAGTCTCCTGGGCAAGCTGGAGTTTTTAAGGTAGTAA